>JBBPBX010086401.1:0-14905 GCA_038048925.1 Garcialebias charrua | reverse complement strand
ATGCCTACCAGCTCCTAACGACACAGCACAAACCACTGCTATGTTGTTAATGAATCATATATTCTCAAGGTTTGGACTTCCCCTTCGGGTGAACTCAGACCAAGGTACACACTTCACAGGTGAAGTGATGAAAGAACTGTGGAAGACGCTAGGCGTCAAGGCCAACTTTCATGTCGGCTACCACCCACAGGCTTCAGGCCAAGTTGAGAGAGCAAACAGAACTGTGGTGAGTATTTTGAAGAAATACGTGGCTGCAAACCACAAGGACTGGGATGTGAAACTCCCTCTGGTCCTCATGGCCATAAGAGCCACTCCACACACATCAACTGGCATCTCTCCCTTCGAGATGATGACCGGTCGACAGATGACTCTCCCTCTACACCTGTTGTACCAACCAGGCGACGCCGTCATGGCGACAGCCTACACTACACAACAATACATGAAAGATTTGAATGTACACCTCAGAAACACTTTTGCTTTCGCCCAGAAAAACCTGGAAAGGTCCGCTGAAGGACGCAAGGCGTACTATGACCAGAAGGCCTCTCACAATGAACTCCAAGTGGGAGACAGAGTCTGGTACTATACGTTCGCCCCAGCAACCGGGAAAGGAGAGTCCGGGACCGGAACTCTCGCCCGCAAACTAATGCCCAGGTGGACTGGACCTCATCTGATAACAGACAAAGTGTCCTCAGTCGTCTACGAGATCAAAATCAGCAAAGGCCGCAAAGAGCCAATTGCTAAATGGGTACATCGAAATCAGATCAAACCTTACAAGGCGTTCAATGACTCCACAAAAGACAAAGATCTCACAAACTCACCGACTTCATGGGATAATAAGGTCGTCCAAACACAAGTTAGTAAATAAACTAATCAGGTTTAAACTACCATATTTCCCACCCTATAAGTCGCATTGTCCAACTTGAACTTAGAAACGCTAAGTCCAACACCCACAACAAAAACTAATCTTAACAACCATTTAAATCCACAAGATTTAAGTTGACCTCGGTCATAAAGTTGAGACCTGTTTTCTTGTGTGTTGCACTTTGGAATCTGACGACAAGAGTGTGTCGAAGCAGTGAAACGTTGTTTCCTTGTTGTTTAGTCATTACTGTTGTCATTATTTGAGATATTGTTGTGGTTCTGGACACTCCCAGCCAAAAAAGGTTTTGTATTAACATTGATTAATGCATAAGATGGATCTAACTATGCCAACATGCAGTTCGTTTTGTTAAATCTCAACCGTTGAAGAGTCAATGTAGTTTAAAGCTACTCAAGGTACCATAAACTACACTGGCCTCACGATTTCTAAATTGAACCGATTCGATCGTTTCTATTCTAGATTATCTATTCATTTTGATGAGTCTCGCCATAGACTTCAAAATTTATTAGGTACACCAAATCCTACGTCGTTCGTCTAAAAGACAACAGACATTTAGATCAAACTATATTTCATTTTTCTACTTTAGTTTAACCTAAACTAAGTAATGAATGGAGGAATAGTTTGGAATTAGAGGCCTTCGTTACAGAAGCCCTCCAAAATTCTATAGGTATAGATCCCTATATCTAATTTACAGAATTGATCCACCCCTTAATTGGTATGTGTAGCTGTTCTAAACCATGATAGCTTACATACCAGGTGCATATAGGTAAGGCTTAATGTAAAATCCCAATCATAAGCCCACCTTAAAAAACCACATAATTGCATGACACATAGAACCAGAGTGGCACTGACTGGAAACCAACCAGCCAACAACCTTCGATGTGGGACCTGCAGCTCCAACGCTTGGTCTTCAACCTTCATCCAAGGGTCGCCTCCTCTGCGTCAATCGAGGGATCCCCTCTACATGCTGATTATGAAAACAATTGGTGCTGATCAATCAACAAAACTAATCGTTGTGGAATTACTGCTGTGGGATTATCGCTGTGGATTATAAGACTTTGTTTTCCAAGGGATCACAGACTTTGTTTTCCAAGAGTTAACAGACTTTGTTTTCCAAAGGATTAAAAGCTTTCCGCAATGGGATTACCTCTGAACAGTATGGAATTTCCAAAACTTTATGGGATTATAATTTTTGATTTTTCTTTTCCACTTGCTGGATTACTTCAAGATCAAAGACAGTTCAAGGTTTCCTTTCGTGTTGGACCCCATCCCCAAGGACTGGCGATGGCTTCCAAAAGGGGGGAGATGTAGTGGACCTACCCAGGGTCAAATTAAGGTTTTTGAACTGTCCAGTGATGACCTTTACTGACCTCTCAGTAAAGCAAGACATTTACTACAAAATCATTCATTTAGCTATAATCTGATAACATAGTCACCAATAAGAGACTATTTCTATCTTTGATTTTAGGCTGATGTGATCAAAAGAATAACTTTTGTCATTTTCATGATGTGTGCTTTTAAGCTGTGTTATTCTGTGAGAGTTAAACTGTGTTCACTGCTATGTTAAAGGTGAAATTGCGGGTCACAGAGACCCGACTGTTTTGTTTAGAAATAAGAAGACAGTTTAATCCGTTGTTTTTCATGAACAAGGCTCCAGCTGCTCTGTCTTTTCCTAAACAATTTCCCTCTGCTGCTGTAACCTTGGGTTCTGATAAGACAAGTGAACTCCTCTCTTTGTGCCTGCTCTTTAAGTTCTAAACTGTGCGAGAACGCGCCAGAGAGTTGCTGGGAACTTCCAAAGAGATGTGAACTTTCCCAAGAGCTGGACACGTGTGGTCAAGAGCTAACGACCGGCGTCTTCAGCTAAGGACTGATAACAGGCTGTTATGAGTCTACTTCGAACAAGCCGAGCTCAAAAACTTTGTTTATTCCCTCCTGGAATAAGTTTATCTTGAAGTCAGAGGCCTGAAGCTGACATATTCTCTGATGACCAACGCGGAAGCCAGGAGACGTTGAAACGTAAACTAAAACCAGTTTTGGACGTGCTGGGACTAAAGGACTCTGTGCATCTGAAGGCTGGTGTCTTCCCTCTTACCGGGCGGTCGTCAAAAGGTAAAGGAGCTGTTTACAAAACGTACCTGGATTTTAGCAGAAGTCGGATGAAAAGTGTCACTCTGGTCTCATGCTCAGGATAATTTTCTTCTTAAATCTTTCCTCCTATTTCTTTTCCCTCTCAACCTAAGCTGGAAACTATATTTTTAAGTTAAAGAGCCCACAGACTAAATATGCTTAACATCTAATATTTATGTCTGTTGTGTTAAATTTAAGTGTGCTGACGTATTTGAATTGAAAGAAAGTGAAATCATGTCAATCAAGTGTAATGGTGTTAATTTAGTTGATTTATTTTAAATAAATGATAGTGTCTCTTTGACATATCAAACTAAGTTAACGTGTCCATTGTCACTTAATGGCTCTGTTTATTTATCCATCATAAAGATCACAGAAATATTGAATAAACTGAAAAAGAAGAGAATCCGTGAAATTACTATTCAATCTGAATAAGTAAATTAAGGTAAAAAGGAGGTCAGTATTAAACTGACCCCCCCTTTAACCCCTTTACACAGGTCACATGACCTGAGGTCAACTGACGGACCGACACAGGTCACATGACCTGAGGTCAACTGACTGACCGACACAGGTCACATGACCTGAGGTCAAGTGACGGACAGACACAGGTCACACGACATGAGGTACGACACTGGTCACTCGACATGAGGTCAACTGACGGATCGACACAGGTCACACGGCATGAGGTCAACTGACGTACCGACACAGGTCACATGACCTGAGGTCAACTGACGGACCGACACAGGTCACATGACCTGAGGTCAACTGACTGACCGACACAGGTCACATGACCTGAGGTCAAGTGACGGACCGACACAGGTCACATGACCTGAGGTCAACTGACGGACCGACACAGGTCACATGACCTGAGGTCAACTGACTGACCGACACAGGTCACATGACCTGAGGTCAAGTGACGGACAGACACAGGTCACACGGCATGAGGTCAACTGACGGACCGACACTGGTCACACGACATGAGGTGAACTGACGGACCAACACGGGTCACTTGACCTGAGGTCAACTGACGGACCAACACAGGTCACATGACCTAAGGTCAAGTGACGGACCAGCACAGGTCACACAACATGAAGTCAACTGACGGACCAACATAGGTCACATGACCTGAGGTCAAGTGACGGACCAACATATGTAGCCCACTGAAAGGGACCGGGGGATTTAGAAGCCAAGTTCACTTGCGCAAAAAAGCGCAGCCTTAGTCAAATTAGTGTGCCCCCTCCTGTGGTGCGCCAGTAATGGCCTTATTTACAAAACAAAAGCGCCTGTTAACAGCTCATTATAGGATGTTAGCTAAAATCCTTCGGGTCACTCGACCCGTCTCTGGGTTCCAAAGGTAGAAATGTTGAATGACCCTTCTCTGGGACTTCTAGTGCTAATCCATGAGTTTTCTACCGTAAAAGTTAAAGTCTGTTAAACATTCTTTTTTTTTTCAGAAATCTTATTATAATTTGAATATGTTTGCTTCCTAAATTCCTTAGTGTGTGTCTATGTAGGGATATAATACTAGTCAGTTTTGCTGATTGTACAATATTCCAGATGAAAGATTTGAGTAGATTTTATCTGACACAAACTTATCAATATTCACGAGTTCTCTCTTTTTAGATCAATATCAATAATTCTGTGACTAGACCAGATGTAATTCACAGGAAACGTTTATGTTGGTACAACAGGACTGGACCATTTATTTAACATAATTATAAATTACACCACAACATATTTATTTGATCGATCAGTTTCCTATAATTAACTTCAGCACAGATGAAATATGCGTCCGTAACTTATTAGGAACAACAGAATAAAGTTATGGGTTTTAATAACTTATAATGCTGGCACAATAACTTAAAGTTTAGTTACTTAAAATAAGAAAGTTTCAGAGTAGGAAAATGGAGGAGGAAGCGAACATGGAGAATGAGGAGAGGCATTTTCTTGATGTGTTTTAACCAGAAACATGGCAGTTCCTCGGCGGCTTCCGCTCGACTCGGTCGAATGGACATCAACATTTTACCTGTGCGAAGATTCTTGGTCTTTGCTTCGGTAAACTTGTCCCAACCTCACGTGCATGAACTGTCCGTTCGTGCTACGGTTTACAGGCGATCGGCGTCCATTTTTGCAACGGCTCGCTCACAAGACGGCTTCCACCTCACCAAAGTAACGACCTCAGTTCCGGTTGGCTTTTCAAGATAAAAGCTTCCTTGAAAGAATTTAATTAAAATGGAGCTTTTTCAGCTCGAAATGGATTTATAACAGGCATGTCATAAATCTTTTAACTGAATGACGTGTCCTTAGCGTGTGACTGGCGTTCATTCAGCTCTTTGGGGAACCTCATGCTTGAAGTCCTCAGCAAACTCTAGGCTCCTACAGGAAGTGAAGCCTTAAAAAGGGGAGATTGACCCAGTAAATCCCTCTCGCTTATTGGTTGCTTCCCAGAAAACGGGAGTGAATTTGTTCGGGTCAGAAGAGTTATCAAAAGTTAAAGAAGTGACGATTATGCAGTAAAGAGTGTTTAGACAAGTGACAGAAACCTGTCGCCAGTCATACAGATTACTGATTAAGCATTTGATTAACGTCTTAACATTTCTAAACAACTCTGAACAACTCATTCTGACATATAATTCAACTTTGCCATAGTTTTTGGTTCATCATATGAAGAAGTGACCATCATTGGTAACAGCATAAAACATGATCAAACAATGGCAAGTTATTCTCAGAATTAATTCTGAATTGACACACATAAAAAGGAAGTCTGAAATAATGTGTGTTGATTCAAATAAATGTAATAAAATAGTGTTTCTGAAAGTATCAGTGAAAAGGTGTCACTGGGACATATCAAAGAGACGAAGGTGTATCAGAGAACACCGTCTGGTTCACTAGATCTATAATGCCTTAATATTCTCAAACTGTCTTAACATATGTCTTATTTCTTGATTATATTTCTGACATTCCATTATAACGTGTACGACCGTTTCCTTCTGCCCACAATGGACACAGTTCCCACTATTATGCTTTTTTATAGTAAAAAGTGAGTCATTAAGTCCTGGATGTCCGAATCTCAGACGCGTTATCATTCTCTCTTTTCTACTCCTTTTTCCAGATCTTGTTTCTCCTACAACCCTTTGGATCTTAAAGAAAAACCACCTTCCTCTGTCACCTCCCTCCCATCTCTTCTGCCATTCTTTCTTCAGTCTTTCTTTAATTAAACTTCTGACTTCAGATTTACTTGTCGGAACTGTAAAATGTATGTCAATGTGTGTTGCCTTCTTTGCCATTTTATCTGCTGTCTCATTTCCACTCACTCCTATGTGTGCTGGTACCCAAATAAATACAACAGTTAAACCCATCCTTTGTAATCTGAACAATGTGTGACTTATTTCTAGGAAAATGTCTGGCTTGCTTTCTGAATGACTGTTCTTTAAACTCAATAAAACTGAACTTGAATCTGAACATATAACTGTCTTTAATGGTTTCACTTCTTCCACCCATTGTATTGCTAATAAGATTGCAATCATTTCTCCTGTATAAACTTGATAGATTATTAGTGATTCTTTTACCTATTTTTAATTGAAATACTGGCACTATGAATGAGACTCCTATTTTCTCTGTAGATTTTGATGCATCCGTATATATCTGAATGTAGTTATAATAATTTATATAATCTTGCACTGTAAATGAATTGATTATATATGATTTATCTCTTTTCCTTTCCAATAAAGTCAAATCAAAGGCAGCTTCTGGTAAAATCCAGGGTGGTATTACTGACTGTGGTTGATTTGAACTCGTTAGATTATGTATTTGATATTATTTTTATTTTTCTTTAACTCACCCAAAACTTCTCGTCTCTTTTTTCCTTTTCCCCAGCATTCACTTATGTCGAGGGTTGGATGGTCTGGGCTATTGCTTTAGGTGGTTCTCCAATTTCTACTTCTAAAGCTGTTGTAGTTTTAAAAGCTCCTGTGCAAATTCTCAGTGCCAGATGTTGAATGGTGTCTAATTTCCTTAAATGTATTTTTGTTACTGAGCCATAAACTAAACTTCCATAATCTGTTTGATCTAATTAGTCCACTAAATATATTTTTCAATGCTTCTGTCTGCCTCCCAGTCATTTCCAGCTAAACATCTCATAATATTTGACTCATAATATTTAAAAAAAAAAAAATTACATTTGTCTATTACTTTTTGTATATGGACATTGAATTTTTTCGTCAATCCATAATCCTAAAAACTTAATCAGTTTTACTTGTTCTAATTCCTGATTGCATAACTTAAGTCTTATGTCAGGTCTAATTTTTTTCAAGTACCGGTAAATATCAGAACTTTTGTTTTTTTTCAACAAGAGAATTTAAATCCCCATTTGAATGCCCACATCTCCATTTCATTTATCAAGCTTATTTTCTTAACTGTATATTGTACATTTTGACCTCTTTTCCATATAGCCCCATCATCTGCAAATAATGACCAATCCATCCCTTTTCCAATGTTAAATATATCATTTATCATTTTTGAGAATAAAATTTGACTGACACTGGCACTCACCCTGTGTGCGAATCTGGCTTATAAAGGGTGCAGCAACAGGTGCAGCTGATTTGAAAAGTAATCAGACCTGCAGTGAAGACAAACCTAAACCCACATGCAGCCAAGACAAACTTAAACTCTCATACCGACAGAAAAGACGGAACAGGAATCCAGAACACCAAGCGGTGCACAGAGTGATAGAAAATCTGATCTAACAGGCGTGAAATGTGACACTTCTGCCCGACACAAAACATTAACATGTGCGTGAAGTGGGTTGAAGTATCTAACGTGGAATAGTGCAGCAGCAGTGAAACCAAAAAAAATGTATTAAAAAAAAACAAGATAAAAGAGGGGGAAAAAAAACGGGGACAAAAAGGTAATTTGTTTTTTCTGTAAATGGTAAGATGTTTGCATCTGTATCAGCTGTTCAAGTGAATCTATCTTCAGTTTCCTCTTATCCTTCAATCCATCACTTTCTCCTCATCAAGTTCTCTTCCCTTACATCGCACCAACCTGACCTTTCTTCTTTAACCCCATCTTCCACCCACCCCTGCTTCTTCACATCCCCTCCTCCAAGCCCCCATCCTCCACCCCACCGTCTCTGAAGCATGCTGGGAAAAGTGCCAGTGCATAAGGGCACGTAGCAGCAGTGGCAACAGTATGGCTCTGTATTCTAATACAGATGGAGGCGAAGCTGCCAGAGCCTTCAGGGAGGTGAACTCTGTTCGTAAAGGTCAGTGCGTTGTCCTCGTGATGCCCACGGATACGGTGGTAAAATAAAATAATAAAAAGTTTAATGCTGAAAATCCATTAATATACCCTAATTCTCAGATGACAACTTGAAGAAAAGTGTACTCGAGGTGGCCTGTAATTTAATTAACTCTTCTTAAAAGGGCTTTTTAAAAACAATTTTAATTGGAGTTGGAAATCAGGATTCGGTCCCTACACAAGTGGTGTGAGTTTGGTTTGCACTGCCTGCAGTAAGTCAGACCCCTTCAGGGTAGGCGTTGGACAGATTCATGACTTATGGACAGATTTTCTCAGTGCAGCCGGGGGGCGGAGGGTTTCCTGTTCGGTGGCCTCCGGATTCCATCTCTGCTCTTTGCAGATGATGTGGTCCTGTTGGCGTCATCGTGCCGTGACCCTCAGTTCTCACCGGAGCGGTTCGCAGCAGAGTGTGAAGCGGCTGGGATGAGGATCAGCACCTCCAAATCTGAAGCCACGGTCCTCAGTCGGAAAAGCGTGGATTGTTCTCTTCGGGTTGAGGGTGAGGTTAGCATCAAGTGGAAGAGTTCAATATCTCGAGGTTTTGTTCCATGAGTGAGGGGGAAATGGAGCATGAGATTTGACGGATTGGTGCAGCATCTGCAGTATTGTGGACCTTGTGCCAATCAACTGGGGTGAAGAAGGCTCTCTGTCTACACAAAAACCTCAATGTGATGTACAAGTGAAAACATTTAGTGAGAACTCCACTTGAGTTGTATAAAATTCACACTGACGAGGTCTCCTCGACCATCCAGGTCATCATAACCCATCAAAACCTATGTTGTCACTTTTACCACTTTGTCTGTCCAAACAGGTCTCACTCGTAAATGAGTATTTGAGGCTCAATATGACTTTAAATTAATGAATGAATGAATTTTGGAGAAAAAAAATGGGAACACTCAATCCTGGTGGAGCCACTGTCTACGTTCCTTTTCAGTCCGCCGGACAATGACCTGGGTAGAAATTAAATTATAGACTCATTTTATAAACTCTTTTCACACCAGCAGACAACTTGCTGGTGGGAGGAAATGTCACCTTAAATTAGGGACAACGTTTAGCGTAATCCAAGTTTCTTATAATAACTGACAGCCTGAATCTACAATAGAGACATAAAAATACCAAAACTCATCATAGAGCCTTTGATTGATCATTTGCAGAAAATTTACTGCTTTAATCACCATCATTGAGCTTTGATATTGACAAGTGTTTTGTTTTACATCAGTCAGGTAGTTTAGCTGGTTTAGCCTCTGGAGCTGTGCGGAACATTTGGCTGATGCTGAGACAGTGGAGAAATGGAGTTGAAACTCCGCCCACACGGCTAGCCACTTGGTCAGACATGCTGTAAATGCTGTGCAGCCATTCTCATGAACAGAACATAAATAAGTGAACGAATATTCAGTACGATGTGTGAAATAATTTTGATTTAGAACAGACGTAGGCAACCAGGACCATCAGCCCTCATGCACTTAGTTAGTTACTTTAGATACAATTGGTTGGCTCAAATAAACAGCAACGACATTCAAATAAAATGTTGAGGGTAACTCGAGTTCAAAATGCATTCCAAGTTATTGTCATATTCTCACTAAACTAAAACGGGACAGGATGAAAATTTATTTTTACAGACAAAAGGCTAAGTTCTAACTTTACAAGCCTAAAGCGATCCTGGCCTCATTTGTGGGACATGGGGGCTTCCAGCCCCAGCTTAATTGTATAGCCTCCATTTAAATAACTTTCGGATGGTGCTGCAAAATTCAGCTGATAAATCCAACTAATATCCTTTTGATTTGGTACGATCTGTGGTCCTCACAGCATATTATCAATCACTTAGCGTCATACAAATTAGTTTATTAGTTTTAATGTATATTCTGATTTCAAAAAGACACAACATAAAGTTCAACAATTTCTGAAGTTCAATGCAATCAGTCTGTTAAAAAAAAAAAACACTAGCTGTTACCGGAAGCAGAAAACGGATTAGTAAAATTGGCAAAATCAAGTTCAGTTATCCGGGAGACTTGGAGTGGAACCGCTGCTCCTCCACATCGAGAGGAGCCAGTTGAGGTGGTTCGGGGATCTGGTAAGGATGCCCCTGAGCGCCTCCGTAGGGAGATGCTTCAGGCATGTCTGACTGGGAGGAGACTCTGAGGAAGACCCAGGACACACTGGAGAGAATGTCTCTCCATTGGCCTGGGTCTCCCTGCTCAAGCTGCTGCCCCCACAACCTGACTTCAGAAACAAGTGGAAGATGAGGATGGATGGATGGATGGATGGATGGATAGCCAGATCAAAGAGGTGCTGGTTCGTGACATTGCAACAGTGTCAGGATATTTCTTGTTCAGAAAACGGGATGACATTTTGCTTTTTTTCCAACAAAATGAGGCAATATTTGAACTAAGCGATAAAATTGTGGGTTTATAAATATCTTAAAGAATAAATGGTGACTGGGGAAAAATGATTTAAATAGATCGGTAGTGAAACGATGTCTGAAACTGAAGACGTCTGTTGAGACCAAATAAAAAGGCTGCGTTTGTGTCTGTAGTCAATAAATTTGAGTATAATAAAATGAAAAATTGGGTAGAAACATGTTTAAACACCACAGCATTTGATATTAAACTTGGCATTCATCAGGGTTTATGTCTCAGCCTACTGTTTGTTTTTTGTGAATTTGGACGCAGTTACCGACTTATGAGAGAAGTGCCGTGGGGTGTCGTATGTAGATGACCTACTTTGTAGTTGTGGCTGGAGATTCAGAAGTTAATCTCCAAGATTGTTTCAGATGGAGGCAGTAGGCAGTTGAGCGTAAAGGTCTGAAAATAAACACAGCAAAAGCTGAGATCATGGTCTGCTCGAAAGCTAGCGAGACCAAAAATTACCAATAATAGAGGTAATGTAATGAAGCAGGGTGAAACAGTCAAGTATCTGGGGTCGGTGATAAATGGTAAATGCCAAAGGAACCTGTGAAGAAGACGTGGAGTGGCAAAAATGGAAAGAGTTGACCAGAGTGCTTTCTGACAAAAGGATACCGATTCATATTAAAGGGAAGATGACGGTGCACCCAGTCTGGCTTTGTGGAACTGAGGTATGACATTGATGAGAGGAATTGCGCCTGGAAAGAACAGAAATGTGGATGCTACTTGAGATTCTACGAGTATCCCTCAAGGATGGACAGTGAAATGACTCAGAAAAATGCTTGGTGTGGATTGCATCATGGATAAGAATCAAGAATGAGAAGGTATGGGCATGTGCAACATATGGAAGATGGCAAAAAGGCTATTAAACACAGAAGTTTTTGGTCAACAAAGCAGGGGACGGCAGAAGAAGAGGTGATGGATGGATATGATCCAGCAGGATATGAAGACATTCCATCTCACAACAGATGATACACAAAACAGAGCAAAATGGAGAAGAAGAATCGATGTGGTTGACCCTGCTCAGAAAGGAGCGAGACCCACAACCTGAAGGAGAGAGGGAGAGATTTGTTTTTGAAATATGTTCTGCTAAATACTTCAGAAAATTAAATATCGATTTTACAAACGACGTGTGTGCTAACACTTTGAGAATGACTATCAGCTACTCCTACACCTAAATGAGCTCGAGCTCAATGTCTGTAAAATCGATAGTCATAGTCTTTTTTTGTGTGTCATCGACAGTTGACTGACTACGGTGGCCATCTTGAATGGGATTGACTCCAGATACAGATGTATAATGATTTGAGTTTTCTTTTCATAGAATCATGTGATACTTTGTAAATAGAAAATCAAAAGGAACACACACACACAAAGCGTTTGTTTCATCACATCTGATGACAAAAAAAACAAATGCAAAGCTGTGAAGCTATCTTTTTTTCAGAACAGCGCGGTGAGTGTTGGCTCTTGCAGTATTCAGTGAATACTGTGAGATGAATCCGTGGCAGGAGTTACTATGTGGTGTGTAAATGTTAGAATTAATTCCAGCATGAACTCTCAGTTTACTTCACCACATGTTCTCATCATAACTGTGAAGCTGCTCTTGACAACCACCAAGGAGGAGACATCTCAGTTTTTTTTTTTTGAGTCCCAAAGCTGAAAACATGTGAAGTCGCACTCTACCAAAAAAAACAACAAAAAAAAACATCAACTATGTAATTAGTCAATCTGATCTCTGTGATAATTATTCCTTTTGGTTGGGTAAAAAAAAAGGTGACATTTCTTTGAGGCAGCATCAGAGAGTGAAAATAAAACATCATGTTTTGCAGCACTGGGCTGTGTGCCACATAGTCCAATCTGCTGAAGATGGTGGATAAGCCAAGCAAAAAACAGTGGGGGGGCTTAGAGATCTGCACCTTCCTCACTGCCAACTGGTTCAACAAGGAGCATTTTCATTTCTCAATGTGCTAGCTGTACTCAACTCCAGGCTGGAGCGCTACGACAAACCTCTTCGTAAATAATGACCGTTCCAACAGTAGAGCTCAGCTCTGGAGCAACAATCTCTGCTTCCAAGAATGTTTGTTTAAAAAAAATATGACCACAGATTGTGGCAAATGAGATTGGGCAGTAGTCATAGTTGTAGCTGCTTTGGTCTAAAACTCTAAAAAATAACATTCTGTGCAATGTTACGTAATATCACAGGACGTCACGCTCTGGTTATATGTTGTGAATGTCTCCGGCTACTTCACATCAAATTTTAGCTCAATGTTTGTTGCATTTTTTAACACGGGAGAAAGGAGGCCCGGATTGTGACTCGGAGGATGTGACCCTAAAGCGAACTGGTAGACTTCAAATAATGCTAGATAGTCTCTAGGGCATCCCTATTACAAATACCCAGGTACGCCTGGCTTCAAATGACAAAAACATAATTGGTGTACAAAATATATATTTTATTGATTCCTTCCCACAATATTAAAAACAGCTTTTATTAGATGCATTTAAAACTTAATGCTCACACCAAAAGGTTTGCTATGGTGATTCTAATGTGCTAGTTTTAACGTACTAGTGATGAAGTGCTATTTCTAAAGTGCTACAACAAACCTGGCACAAATCTAAATCACCTAGCACCAGGTGAACACAATGCCAGCCACATATGAGAGCATATAAAGTTTAAATAAATAAAAAATGCACAGAGTTTGGAGCATAATATAGCAACAGCAGCAATCTCAATAAGTCATAATCCCACTAAAAGGTACTTTCAAAGAGTTTCAGTGGCAATCTGCTACTGGCACATGTCTTTAGCAGTAGAAATGTCCCACTTGTGGTTCAGGGCTTGTTACAATGTCTGATGGACACTGTAGCAGCACTCACTACAACCACATACAGCAACAGACCAAACGGCCAACGCCCTGGAGAATGAATGTTTGGCGTGCACACCTGGTGCTTATACTATAAACACTAATGAGCCAAGCCACACTGAAGGTGGAGGCGGGGGAACAGCGTAAGGTGTGTTCAGGGGCCTAAACAAGATTGGGAATTTACAGCCACTTTTCCGTTGAACTAATAAACCACCCGGTTACACATTGACCAAGTTTTAGCCTTTTATTGTGTTGGAAGGTAAGACCGAATTTCTCCAGTTTTAGCTTCTCTCCACTGGCTCCCTGTCGAATTCAGAATGGAATTCAAAATCTTACTTCTAACCTACAAAGCTCTCAACAACCTAGCTCCATCTTATATTACAGATCTTATTGTTCCATATTTTCCTAACGGAGCACTTTGCTCTCAGACTCCAGGTTTAGTTGTGGTTCCTAGAGTTTCCAAAAGCAGAATGGGAGGAAGATCTTCCAGTTTTCAGGCTCCTCTCTTGTAGAACCAACTTCCAGTTTACTTCCAGTTTATGTCTGTGAGGCTGACACATTGTTCAGTTTTAAGACTTTCCTTTTTGATAAATCCTAGTTAGGGTTGGCTTACTGGTATTTTTCTGCCATAGGCGTAGTCTACTGGAGGTCAAATTGGCCTCATTTTATCAAATGAATAGTTACAAATGCTTATGAAAAGTTTGCATTTGAAATGCAAAGTGATTCTCAACCTGCCATTGTGTATCTGTTCCCCTCAAACCCAGCCGGTCAAAGCAGATGGCTGCTTGTCCTGAGCCTGGTTCTACTGGAGGTTTCTTCCTCATGAGGGAGTTTTTCCTTTCCACTGTTGCCTTTATGCTTGCTCAGGATGGGTGACTGCCATGAAGACTTCAAAGCAGTCTGCTCCTCAGATAAATGATGTCAAAATGATGTCAACTAACTTTATAAGTGAATGTTTCTCTTCAGTGCCTTGAGATGACTTCTGTTGTGACTTGGCACTTTATAAATAAACTGAATGGAATTGGTGAATTTTAATTTTTCTGTGGCGGCCATCTTGAATAGAACTGCCTTCAAAAATTAATTACTCATTACAATATGTCCAGTGGTTTGAGACATGTTTGCCGCCATACAGTCCAATCTGCTGAAGATGGTGGATAAGACGGGAAGAAAGGTTACTAAAAGAAAACATGCTTGACATGCTTGACTACAATAGCTAAAAGTTTTAACCAGAAATCCTTTGCAAGGAGTAGAACTTGAGTGCATTTTGTGAATGAATATATTTATATATATATATATATATAATATTTATAATATTTAATAAAATTCTGGGGTTTTCGGAAGTC
>JBBPBX010086400.1:0-14906 GCA_038048925.1 Garcialebias charrua | reverse complement strand
AGCAGTAGCTTATTGGAAGACCTCAGAGTTCTAGATGGACAAAGAGGCTTCAAAAGGTCCAATAAATATTTAGGAGCCTCACCATGTAATGCTTTAAAAGTTAATAATAAAATTTTAAAATGTGACCTAAAATGAACTGGGAGCCAGTGTAGAGAGGCCAGAACCGGAGTGATATGAGCTGTTCTGGGGGTTCTAGTCAAAAGCCTGGCTGCAGCGTTTTGCACAGATTGAAGGGAAGCTATGGAGGATTTACTAATCCCCACTAAAAGGCCGTTACAATAGTCTAGGCGAGAAGAAATAAATGCATGGACAATCATTTCTAATTCCTTTTGTGATACAATAGCACGTAGCTTAGAAATATTCCTTAAATGATAAAAACAGTTTCGAACTAACAATTTGCAATGATTGTCCATTGACAGAGAGCTGTCAAAGAGAACACCCAGATATCTGAGGTTGTTTTTGTTCGCAAGGTTTAGGAACCCAAGATGCTTCTTAATTTCCATGATTTTATCATCCGGAGCAACGATAAGCGTTTCAGTCTTGTTAGCATTTAGCTGCAGGTGGTTGTCATTAAGCCATATCTTAATGGCTGATAGGCAGTTACTGAGTTCAGTCAATTTATAGAATTCAGACAGTCGAAATGAACAATACAATTGAATGTCATCAGCGTACACATGGTATGAGACGTTACTAAAGCTATTTAAGATAAAGCCTAATGGGCGTAGGTACAATAAAAAGAGGATCGGGCCCAAAACTGAACCCTGGGGCACCCCATAGGGCAGATCAGAAACGTCAGAATGAACATTGTTCATGAAAACAGTAAAAGACCTATTAGATAAATAAGAATTGAACCAATTTAAAACCGTGCCAGAAATACCAAACAGATCACTTAATCTGTTAATGAGAACAGTGTGATCCACTGTATCAAATGTTGAGGTCAAGTCCAAAGCAACAAACACAGTGTAATGTCCAGTATCAGCTGCCATCAACACATCACTAGAAACTTTTAGTAATGCAGATTCAGTGGAATGCAGTCTACGAAAACCAGACTGGAAACTGTCCAAAAGATCATTGTCCTCAATATAAAAGATCAGTTGTTGAGCTACAACCTTCTCAAGGATCTTCGACAAAAAAGGAAGTTTAGAAATGGGTCTATAATTTTCAGGCAGTCTGCGGTTCAGGCTCAGATGAGGCACCGGACTTAAACAAGGACAAAAGGTGTTCAAAAGTTAGCAAACATTTCAATTAATTAGTTCCAAAAAAGAGTTCACAAGAATCAAATTTCAATGAAAAATAAATAAAAAGATAAATAACAAATTTACAAGATACAAGAGATACAAGATACAAGAAGATACAAGAAAGGTTTATTGACATTGCATCAATTTTCACCGATACAGCGTAAGTATGTAATTACAGTCATCCAGGAGAGAGATTAGTGTAACAAGCTGCAGCTGAACAAAACATATTTTATCGATATGTTCTTAGCGCGGCCTACCCATCTGTCCCCAGATGAAGGTCAAAGATAGGAAAACAGGATAAGACACGGGGTTTACAGCGTTGATATTAAAAAAAGATGAATCACGTTTTGTCTTCAAGACACCGCGTGATCCAGTAAAAACCATATCAAATAAAGCACATTTAGTTACAGGACAAGATGCATTTATGACGGCAGGCGGGAGGAAACAGTCTGTGTGTAACAATTCTAGATAAGAAACAGTTCGCTGGTCTCAGAGCTCGGCTCAAACCAAGAATGCACACAGAAACCTCTCGGGGGAGGGGTAGGGGGGCAGCGGGTTCTTCAGCTCCCAGTCTAGGAGAAGATTTGTAGCCTTCAACAGTCCAAGGCCAGAGGCCAGATTAGATTAGTTGCTTTATTTTCCAGTCAGACCACAGTGTTCTTTTACTGCGGTCTTTAAGTCCAGGTTCTGTTCTCTGGGTCCAAATCGCCGAATTCGTGTCAGGTTCCGAGCTAAAAGATCCCTTCCGTATGTGCCCTGTTTGAATCCGAGCGGCTGTAAACGAGTCCACAGTTCACACTGCAGGTCCGCGGCAGCCACCGCTTCTCTCACCGTGTGACACAGCCCGCACAACAGCTGGGAAGGTCCTTCATAGCCTGGATCAAAGCATTTTCGCTGAGCGGAGGTCCTCGTCAGCACGCCAATCGCCGCGGTCCCCCTCAGCCCTTCAGTGGCACGAGCCACCAGTGTCCCAATAAATCACAGAGATTCCACGTCCCCGACAGAAAGAGCGGACAGCTGCATTAGCCTGCTCATAGAGTCCATAATGCAGCTCACCGCCTGCATGTCGATAGGGCGCCCTGGCTCTCCCTGGCCAGTGCGCTTCGCAGAAATTTTTGTTGTCGATAGAATCGATAAGTGAAATAGCCCAGAAGACAGTCCACGCACATAATTCCATTCCAAATTGGTTCGAGCGAGCGCTGAAGAGTTATAGACGAGACAAATGCAGAAGCGGGGGAGGGAATGCAGGGAGATGTAGGAGCAAAAGGAGATGCGACCAGTCCCTGCCGAGAGCGGAAGTAGAAAATTAGTAAATAGTATAAATAGTAGTAAATAGTAGTATAAATAGTAGTAAATTTAGGTCAAAGAACAACAACTGACCAGGGACTGGGGTCGTCTGCACACGAAGCCACATTTCTTTAAATTAGAAATAACAATGTCTCTTTATATGCAGACGACTGACGGCGAGTTGCCATGGTTACCAGGCCCGCCGGTGTCGAGTTGCCATGGTTGCAAGCCCCGCCGTTGTCGAGTTGCCATGGTTACCAGGCCCGCCGTTGTCGAGTTGCCATGGTTACCAGGCCCGCCTTGTCGAGTTGCCATGGTTACCAAGCCCGCCTTGTCAAGTTGCCATGGTAACCAGGCCCACCGTTGTCGAGTTGCCATGGTTGCAAGGCCCGCCGTTGTCAAGTTGCCATGGTTACCAGGCCCGTCCCCAGTCAGGCCGTTTGTGTTTGGTCTGTTTTCTGTTTGAGTGACACTTTTTTTTCATTCAACCTTTATTTAGGCAGGTTAATCCCATTGAGTCTCGAGGACTCATTTACAAGAGAGACCGGTCTACAACGGTGGAGGTGCCTGTCGTGGTGGCAACCCTCGAACCCGGTGGTGGACACCGGCGGTGAGGGATGCTGTCAGGCTGAAGAAGGAGTCCTATTGGGCCTTTTTGGCCTGTGGGACCCCGGAAGCAGCAAATAGGTACCGGCAGTCCAAACGGCATGCAGCTCGGGTGGTTGCTGAGGCAAAAACTCGGGCATGGGAGGAGTTCGGAGAGGCCATGGAGAATGACTTCCATACGGCATTGAGGCGATTCTGGTCCACCATCTCAGGGGGGGGGGAAGCGGTACGCCACCAACACTATTTATGTGGGGGTGGCGTGCTGTTGACCTCAACTCGGGATGTTGTGAGTCGGTGGGCGGAGTACTTCGAAGACCTCCTCAATCCTACTGGCACGTCTTCCACTGAGGAAGTGGAGCCTGGGGACTTTGGGTCGGGCTCTCCAATCTCTGGAGCTGAGGTCACCGAGGTGGTTAAAAAGCTCCGCGGTGGCAGGGCTCCAGGGGTGGATGAGATTCGCCCTGAGTTCCTTAGGGCTCTGGATGTTGTGGGGTTGTGTTGGCTTACGCGACTCTGCAATATCGCGTGGACATCGGGGGCAGTTCCCTTGGATTGGCAGACTGGGGTGGTGGTTCCCCTATTCAAAAAGGGGGACCGTAGGGTGTGTTCCAACTATAGGGGGATCACACTCTTAAGCCTCCCTGGTAAGGTCTATTCAGGGGTTCTGGAGAGGAGGGTCCGTCGGATAGTCGAACCTCGGATTCAGGAGGAGCAGTGTGGTTTTCGTGCTGGTCGTGGAACACTGGACCAGCTCTACACCCTCAGCAGGGTCCTGGAGGGTGCGTGGGAGTTTGCCCAACCAGTTTACATGTGCTTTGTGGACTTGGAGAAGGCATTCGACCGCGTCCCTCGGGGGGTTCTGTGGGGGGTACTCCGGGAGTATGGGGTACCAGGCCCTTTGATACGGGCTGTTAGGTCCCTGTACGACCGGTGTCAGAGCTTGGTCCGCATTGCCGGCAGTAAGTCAGGCTCGTTTCCAGTGAGAGTTGGACTCCGCCAAGGTTGCCCTTTGTCACCGATTCTGTTCATAACTTTTATGGACAGAATTTCTAGGCGCAGCCAAGGTGTTGAGAGGATCCGTTTTGGTGGCCTTAGAATCGCTTCTCTGTTTTTTGCAGATGATGTGGTCCTATTGGCTTCATCAGATCGTGATCTACAGCTTTCGCTGGAGCGGTTTGCAGCCGAGTGTGATGCGGCCGGGATGAGGATCAGTTCCTCCAAATCCGAGGCCATGGTCTTGAGCCGGAAAAGGGTAGCATGCCCTCTCCGGGTCGGGGAGGAGGTCCTGCCCCAAGTGGAGGAGTTTAAGTATCTCGGGGTCTTGTTCACGAATGAGGGAAAACTGGAGCGTGAGATCGATAGGCGGATAGGTGCAGCGTCCGCAGTGAAGCGGGCGCTGTACCGGTCTGTCGTGGTGAAGAGAGAGCTGAGTCAAAAGGCAAAGCTCTCAATTTACCGATCGATCTACGTTCCCACCCTCATCTATGGTCATGAGCTTTGGGTTATGACCGAAAGAACAAGATCTCGGATACAAGCGGCTGAAATGAGTTTTCTCCGCAGGGTGTCTGGACTCTCCCTTAGAGATAGGGTGAGAAGCTCAGTCATCCGGGAGGGACTCGGAGTAGAGCCGCTGCTTCTCCACATCGAGAGGAGCCAGTTGAGGTGGCTCGGGCATCTGGTTAGGATGCCTCCTGGACGCCTCCCTGGTGAGGTGTTCCGGGCATGTCCCACCGGGAGGAGACCCAGAGGAAGACCCAGGACACGCTGGAGGGACTATGTTTCTCGGCTGGCCTGGGAACGCCTTGGGATTCCCCCAGAGGAGCTGCTCCAAGTGGCTGGGGAGAGGGAAGTCTGGGCCTCCCTACTTAGGCTGCTACCCCCGCGACCCGAACCCGGATAAGTGGAAGAAGATGGATGGATGGATGGATGGATGGATGGACCTGTCTACAAACTAAAGAATGATGACAACAGCAACAGTAAATTTTCTTTGAACAATCAACAATAGACAAACATAAGAGAGGAATACAGATTTTTTCAAACAAGTTAAAACAAAGATATCAAAGTATCAAAACAGACAGATTATAAATCAAATGTAGAAAATCAAAAACAAATCTGCATTGGTTTTTGCCAGGATTCCAACAGATTCTTAAAACCATTTAGAGAAGTCAAGGTCGAGAGCTTCAGATCTTTTTGTAAGATATTCCATGAAGCAGGAGCGGAGTAGGAGAAGGCCCTTTTTCCAAGTTCAGTCCTCACTGACGGAACACTGCAGGTAATCATGTCCTGAGAGCGCACGCTGTAGCTGCACTCACGCAAAGACATGTAGGAGGAGATGTATGAGGGCAGCAGACCAAGAAGTGATTTAAAGATGAAAATGTACCAGTGGAAGAGTCTGTGTGAGGTTAATGATGTCCAGTTAACCAGTGAATACAGGGTGCAGTGGTGGGTACGATAATCACAGCCAGTTATGAATCTTAGTGCACCATGATAGACAACATCCAACATCTGCAGGATGCACCATGATAGACAACATCCAACATCTGCAGGATGCACCATGATAGACAACATCCAACATCTGCAGGATGCACCATGATAGACAACATCCAACATCTGCAGGATGCACCATGATAGACAACATCCAACATCTGCAGGATGCACCATGATAGACAACATCCAACATCTGCAGGATGCACCATGATAGACAACATCCAACATCTGCAGGATGCACCATGATAGACAACATCCAACATCTGCAGGATGCACCATGATAGACAACATCCAACATCTGCAGGATGCACCATGATAGACAACATCCAACATCTGCAGGGTGCACCATGATAGACAACATCCAACATCTGCAGGATGCACCATGATAGACAACATCCAACATCTGCAGGATGCACCATGATAGACAACATCCAACATCTGCAGGATGCACCATGATAGACAACATCCAACATCTGCAGGATGCACCATGATAGACAACATCCAACATCTGCAGGATGCACCATGATAGACAACATCCAACATCTGCAGGATGCACCATGATAGACAACATCCAACATCTGCAGGATGCACCATGATAGACAACATCCAACATCTGCAGGATGCACCATGATAGACAACATCCAACATCTGCAGGATGCACCATGATAGACAACATCCAACATCTGCAGGATGCACCATGATAGACAACATCCAACATCTGCAGGATGCACCATGATAGACAACATCCAACATCTGCAGGATGCACCATGATAGACAACATCCAACATCTGCAGGATGCACCATGATAGACAACATCCAACATCTGCAGGATGCACCATGATAGACAACATCCAACATCTGCAGGGTGCACCATGATAGACAACATCCAACATCTGCAGGATGCACCATGATAGACAACATCCAACATCTGCAGGATGCACCATGATAGACAACATCCAACATCTGCAGGATGCACCATGATAGACAACATCCAACATCTGCAGGGTGCTCCATGATAGACAACATCCAACATCTGCAGGATGCTCCATGATAGACAACATCCAACATCTGCAGGATGCTCCATGATAGACAACATCCAACATCTGCAGGGTGCACCATGATAGACAACATCCAACATCTGCAGGATGCACCATGATAGACAACATCCAACATCTGCAGGATGCACCATGATAGACAACATCCAACATCTGCAGGATGCACCATGATAGACAACATCCAACATCTGCAGGATGCACCATGATAGACAACATCCAACATCTGCAGGATGCACCATGATAGACAACATCCAACATCTGCAGGATGCACCATGATAGACAACATCCAACATCTGCAGGATGCACCATGATAGACAACATCCAACATCTGCAGGATGCACCATGATAGACAACATCCAACATCTGCAGGATGCACCATGATAGACAACATCCAACATCTGCAGGATGCACCATGATAGACAACATCCAACATCTGCAGGATGCACCATGATAGACAACATCCAACATCTGCAGGATGCACCATGATAGACAACATCCAACATCTGCAGGGTGCACCATGATAGACAACATCCAACATCTGCAGGGTGCACCATGATAGACAACATCCAACATCTGCAGGATGCACCATGATAGACAACATCCAACATCTGCAGGGTGCACCATGATAGACAACATCCAACATCTGCAGGGTGCACCATGATAGACAACATCCAACATCTGCAGGATGCTCCATGATAGACAACATCCAACATCTGCAGGATGCTCCATGATAGACAACATCCAACATCTGCAGGGTGCACCATGATAGACAACATCCAACATCTGCAGGATGCACCATGATAGACAACATCCAACATCTGCAGGGTGCACCATGATAGACAACATCCAACATCTGCAGGATGCACCATGATAGACAACATCCAACATCTGCAGGATGCACCATGATAGACAACATCCAACATCTGCAGGATGCTCCATGATAGACAACATCCAACATCTGCAGGGTGCACCATGATAGACAACATCCAACATCTGCAGGATGCACCATGATAGACAACATCCAACATCTGCAGGGTGCACCATGATAGACAACATCCAACATCTGCAGGGTGCACCATGATAGACAACATCCAACATCTGCAGGATGCTCCATGATAGACAACATCCAACATGTTTGTTAGCAGAACGTTAGTAAAGAAGCAGGAAATGTTGTCGTGTAAACTTCTGCTTTGGTTAAATGAAGTTTGTTTCCTTAACAACGAACAAACTGGAGTCTGTTGAGTTTTTAAATATTTTACTGACACAAAGTGAAGCTTGTTTCGTCAGAGCTGCTCCTGAACGCCTCGTTTGTTTCCAAACATTTGACTTGGAAATGAGCACAAGAGAACAAACACGTGTAAAGAGTTCTCTGGCATTCATGGGTCCAAAGCACTGGGAGAAGTTTTAAACTCTGAAAGAAGAATGGTTTATGATGAAAGAAGCAGTTTTTACACTAAATGCACAAACTGTGAAAATCATTGTAATATTTACATAGGCTATATTATAATATTTATAATATTTACCCGTTTCTGCAACATCCATTTCAACATCACATTATAATTATTATTGTGCATCACCAGGAGATAAAAAAACGTTTTTACACGCAATAAACTAAAGAGACTCTCAGCTGTTTGTTTGTACAGTAAAATAAACCATGAAACATAAAGAGTACAAGTAGTAGACAGGTGAACATACCTGCAGCGCACCTCCTCTCCTCTGGCTGTTGTTCACAGCGGGTACAGGTGAGTTCACTTTATTTAAGCTCCGCCCATCACCACACGTCTACATGCACGTACTGAACAAATGAAGCCTCAGAGACACTTTGATCGTTTCTACCAGTTTTCTGTGCAACAAACTGTCACACGCTGTGCAACGTGGATAAGAAGACTGCCAGACAGACTCGTCTCGTCCACTGGTTCTATAGTGTAGCGGTTATCACGTCTGCTTTACACGCAGAAGGTCCTGGGTTCGAGCCCCAGTGGAACCACTCGTTTTAACATCTTCTTATGTTTTAACATTCAACAATGTTCAGTGAGGTCATTGGACAGTTTCATTCTTTTTCTTTTTTTGCTGACAGAAGTTTCACCATCCTAAGGGCTTCATCAATGTGAGGAGTCACAAACAAACTGTTTTCCTCGCTAAGCAGTACACTCCTACAGTGGACCAAACTGTGAGAGGCAGCTGCTGCTGCAGGAGGCTTCAAGCACTGAAAGACCTTCAGCTGTTTGTGGAAAACCTTCAGCTGTTTGTGGAAAACTTTCATCTGTTTGTGGAAAACCTTCAGCTGTTTGTGGAAAACCTTCAGCTGTTTGTGGAAAACCTTCATCTGTTTGTGGAAAACCTTCAGCTGTTTGTGGAAAACCTTCAGCTGTTTGTGGAAAACCTTCAGCTGTTTGTGGAAAACCTTCATCTGTTTGTGGAAAACCTTCATCTGTTTGTGGAAAACCTTCAGCTGTTTGTGGAAAACCTTCATCTGTTTGTGGAAAACCTTCAGCTGTTTGTGGAAAACCTTCATCTGTTTGTGGAAAACCTTCATCTGTTTGTGGAAAACCTTCAGCTGTTTGTGGAAAACCTTCATCTGTTTGTGGAAAACCTTCAGCTGTTTGTGGAAAACCTTCATCTGTTTGTGGAAAACCTTCATCTGTTTGTGGAAAACCTTCATCTGTTTGTGGAAAACCTTCATCTGTTTGTGGAAAACCTTCATCTGTTTGTGGAAAACCTTCATCTGTTTGTGGAAAACCTTCAGCTGTTTGTGGAAAACCTTCATCTGTTTGTGGAAAACCTTCAGCTGTTTGTGGAAAACCTTCATCTGTTTGTGGAAAACCTTCATCTGTTTGTGGAAAACCTTCAGCTGTTTGTGGAAAACCTTCAGCTGTTTGTGGAAAACCTTCAGCTGTTTGTGGAAAACCTTCAGCTGTTTGTGGAAAACCTTCCTGTGTGGTAGGACATGATTACCTGCAGTGTTCCCTTCTCCTACTCTGCTCCTGTTTCCTGGAATATCTTACAAAAAGATCTGAAGCTCTCGACCTTGACTTATCTAAGTGGCTTCAAACATCTGCTAAGGGACATGTTCCTGTTTTTAGTATTTTACATTGCTTTATTATGTATCTGTTTTTGTTTTGTTTTTATATCTTTTCATATATTTATTTTTCATTTTACAAGTACATGCTTTATATGATTGTCTACTGTTCATCAGGAATGAGATCATCAGAGGTACAGCACATGTTGAACAACTGGGAGATAAAGTTAGGGAGGACACACTGAGATGGTTTGGACATGTCCAGAGGAGGGACAGTGGTTTGGACATGTCCAGAGGAGGGACAGTGGTTTGGACATGTCCAGAGGAGGGACAGTGGTTTGGACATGTCCAGAGGAGGGACAGTGGTTTGGACATGTCCAGAGGAGGGACAGTGGTTTGGACATGTCCAGAGGAGGGACAGTGGTTTGGACATGTCCAGAGGAGGGACAGTGGTTTGGACATGTCCAGAGGAGGGACAGTGGTTTGGACATGTCCAGAGGAGGGACAGTGGTTTGGACATGTCCAGAGGAGGGACAGTGGTTTGGACATGTCCAGAGGAGGGACAGTGGTTTGGACATGTCCAGAGGAGGGACAGTGGTTTGGACATGTCCAGAGGAGGGACAGTGGTTTGGACATGTCCAGAGGAGGGACAGTGGTTTGGACATGTCCAGAGGAGGGACAGTGGTTTGGACATGTCCAGAGGAGGGACAGTGGTTTGGACATGTCCAGAGGAGGGACAGTGGTTTGGACATGTCCAGAGGAGGGACAGTGGTTTGGACATGTCCAGAGGAGGGACAGTGGTTTGGACATGTCCAGAGGAGGGACAGTGGTTTGGACATGTCCAGAGGAGGGACAGTGGTTTGGACATGTCCAGAGGAGGGACAGTGGTTTGGACATGTCCAGAGGAGGGACAGTGGTTTGGACATGTCCAGAGGAGGACAGTGGTTTGGACATGTCCAGAGGAGGACAGTGGTTTGGACATGTCCAGAGGAGGGACAGTGGTTTGGACATGTCCAGAGGAGACAGTGGTTTGGACATGTCCAGAGGAGGGACAGTGGTTTGGACATGTCCAGAGGAGAGACAGTGGTTTGGACATGTCCAGAGGAGAGACAGTGGTTTGGACATGTCCAGAGGAGACAGTGGTTTGGACATGTCCAGAGGAGGGACAGTGGTTTGGACATGTCCAGAGGAGGGACAGTGGTTTGGACATGTCCAGAGGAGGGACAGTGGTTTGGACATGTCCAGAGGAGGGACAGTGGTTTGGACATGTCCAGAGGAGAGGACAGTGGTTTGGACATGTCCAGAGGAGGGACAGTGGTTTGGACATGTCCAGAGGAGGGACAGTGGTTTGGACATGTCCAGAGGAGGACAGTGGTTTGGACATGTCCAGAGGAGGGACAGTGGTTTGGACATGTCCAGAGGAGGACAGTGGTTTGGACATGTCCAGAGGAGGGACAGTGGTTTGGACATGTCCAGAGGAGGGACAGTGGTTTGGACATGTCCAGAGGAGGGACAGTGGTTTGGACATGTCCAGAGGAGGGACAGTGGTTTGGACATGTCCAGAGGAGACAGTGGTTTGGACATGTCCAGAGGAGAGACAGTGGTTTGGACATGTCCAGAGGAGAGACAGTGGTTTGGACATGTCCAGAGGAGAGACAGTGGTTTGGACATGTCCAGAGGAGGGACAGTGGTTTGGACATGTCCAGAGGAGGGACAGTGGTTTGGACATGTCCAGAGGAGGGACAGTGGTTTGGACATGTCCAGAGGAGAGACAGTGGTTTGGACATGTCCAGAGGAGAGACAGTGGTTTGGACATGTCCAGAGGAGAGACAGTGGTTTGGACATGTCCAGAGGAGAGACAGTGGTTTGGACATGTCCAGAGGAGAGACAGTGGTTTGGACATGTCCAGAGGAGAGACAGTGGTTTGGACATGTCCAGAGGAGAGACAGTGGTTTGGACATGTCCAGAGGAGAGACAGTGGTTTGGACATGTCCAGAGGAGAGACAGTGGTTTGGACATGTCCAGAGGAGAGACAGTGGTTTGGACATGTCCAGAGGAGAGACAGTGGTTTGGACATGTCCAGAGGAGAGACAGTGGTTTGGACATGTCCAGAGGAGAGACAGTGGTTTGGACATGTCCAGAGGAGAGACAGTGGTTTGGACATGTCCAGAGGAGAGACAGTGGTTTGGACATGTCCAGAGGAGAGACAGTGGTTTGGACATGTCCAGAGGAGAGACAGTGGTTTGGACATGTCCAGAGGAGAGACAGTGGTTTGGACATGTCCAGAGGAGAGACAGTGGTTTGGACATGTCCAGAGGAGAGACAGTGGTTTGGACATGTCCAGAGGAAGGACAGTGGTTTGGACATGTCCAGAGGAAGGACAGTGGTTTGGACATGTCAATCAATCAATCAATCAATCACCTTTATTTAACCAGGTAGAGCCCATTGAGATCGAGATCTCTTTTACAAGGGTGACCTGGTCAAGTGGTCAGCAGCACACGTCACATTGGCAATAGGCATTTGCACTTATCAAAAAGAAAATAAAGAAAACTACAATCACAGTAAACAGATGTTGACAGTTCAAAACCAACAGGATATGACAGATTTCTATATACATTATATACAAAACAAGCAGACAAAAAAAACAACAATGACATGTATATTGGATAAGTAGTGGTTAGAAACATCTGCAATGGTCAAGTTTCTTGATGACATTTTCTACTACGGTTGACATAAAGGATCCAGGAGAGATGAATGTTGATAGTTTCAGATCTTTCTGTAAGTTGTTCCAGGCTGAGGGGACGGCGAAGCTGAACGCTCTTTTTCCTAGTTCAGTTCTGACAGGAGGAACTGACAGGAGGACTAAATCGTTAGAGCGCAGGGAGTAATGACTGTGTGATGTTTGTATTAAGGAGGTGAGGTATGACGGGACCAGGTTTAGGAGGGTCTTGTAGATGAAGGATATCCAGTGAGTGTATCTGCGAGTGCTGAGAGATGACCAGCCAGATTTTACGTAAAGCTCACAGTGATGAGTGCGATAACTGGAGTCAGTAATGAACCGAAGGGCACCGTGGTAAATGGAGTCTAAGGACTGTAGGTATTTTGATGCAGCACTCATGTACAGCACGTCACCATAATCTAGTATTGGCATGAATGTTGCAGCTACTAATGTTCTCCTGGCTTTGCATGAGAAGCAGGATTTGTTTCTGAAGAAGAAACCTAGCTTCAGTTTGAGTTTAGTGGCCATTTTGGAGATGTGGGTTTTAAAAGACAGTTCAGTGTCAATGTTGAAACCTAGATATTTGTAGGTGGAGACCATTTCTATTTGTTTTCCCTCTTGGGTTCCAATTTGAGGTGGGTTCTCTGGTTGCAGCTTTCTGTTGGCAAGAACCATGAACTTGCTTTTGTCGGCATTTAGGACCAGTCTAAGTTTTTGCAGCCGTGACTGAATAATATTAAAAGCATCCTGAAGAGAGGTGAAAGCTTGGCTGAGGGAGGAAGAACAGCAATAGATGATGGTGTCATCTGCGTAATAATGGTGGGAAGCATTTGACAGATCACTGCAAAGATCGTTGATGTATAGGGAGAAAAGAATGGGACCCAAGACAGAACCCTGTGGCACCCCTTTCACAACATCTAAGAATGTAGAGGAGGATCCAGCTACATGAACAGACTGCGTTCTGTCAGTTAGGTAGTTGGTGAACCAGGAGACTGCAAGTTTTGATAGACCAGAGTGTTCCAAGATGTTTGTCAATAGTCTGTGATCAACTGTATCAAATGCCTTGGACAGGTCTATGAATAGGGCAACACAGTATTGTTTGCAGTCCAGGGCATGTATGATGTCATTTAATACTTTGAGAACTGTAGTGACGGTGCTGTGTTGTTTTCTGAATCCTGACTGGAATTGTGATAGAATATGGTTTGATTGTAGGAAATCAGTTAGCTGATCACAGACAAGTCTTTCGAACAGTTTGGCAAGAATGCATAATTTTGAAATTGGTCTGTAGTTGTTGACATTTGTTGGTTCACCCCCTTTTAGCAGAGGGAGAACAAAAGCTGATTTCCAGATTTTGGGTATTTTATTTGTGTTGAGACTGAGATTGAAAATATGGGAAAGAGGTTCAGCAATGAAATCTGCAGCTAGTTTTAGGAAAAGTGGTTCTATGTTGTCAGGTCCTGCTGCTTTGCGTGTGTCGAGAGTTTTTAGAGCATTTAGAACTTCAGCGGGAGATACTGATTCGAAGTCAAAGCGATTTGTGACCTGTTTGTCCAGCACATGTGGAGCTGGGGGTGGATTTGCATCAGTTTGGTCAGCAGATAACATTTCAGGATGTGTAGATTCAAACAGGGAGCCAGAGGATATAAAGTGTTCATTAAAACAGTTCAGAATTGACAATTTGTCTGACAGAATACCTGTGCTGGTCATGATGGAGCTGGGTAAATCAGAGGATGTTGTCTGACCAGAATTTGATTTTACTGTTTGCCAAAACCTTTTTGGATCATTTAGATTTTTGGTGGATTCGTCCAGGTAGTAATTTGATTTTGCATTTCTAATTAGGGTTGTGCATTTGTTCCTAAGCTGCCGGAAACTGAGCCAGTCATGATCGTTTTTTGATTTCCTGGCCTTAGCCCAGGCAGCATCCCTTTCTTTGAGCAGATTTCCTATCTCCGGGGAAAACCAAGGATTTTTACGTCCCTTTATTCTGTATTTACGGTATGGAGCATGTGTGTTGATTATGTTTTGAAAACCCTCATAAAAGTAAGCCAGTGCAAGTTCTACATCATCTATCAATGAAATTCTACTCCAGTTGAAAGTGGCTAAGTCATGAAGAAAGGCCTGCTCACAAAAATGTTTTAAATCCCTTTTGAAGATGATGGTGGGTGTTAATTTTGGTAACTTCCCATTTCTTACGGCTCCAATGGTGCAGTGATCACTGAGGTCATTAGCGAACACACATGGATTTGCGTACTTGTGAGGCATGTTAGTTAGGATAAGGTCCAGTAAGGTGGATTTTTCAGGGGTTTTGTTATTTGGGCGTGTTGACGTTTGAATTAGTTGAGTTAAATTAAATGAGTCACAGATGGATTTAAGATTGTCAGAAGTAGAGGTCAACCAGTCCAGGTTTAGATCACCAATTAGTAGTAGCTCCTTGGCGTTTAGCCCCATCAGAAAATTTCTCAGGGAAGTGAGGGCTTCACTGGCGGCTGAGGGGG
>JBBPBX010086399.1:0-14906 GCA_038048925.1 Garcialebias charrua | reverse complement strand
CTTAGGCTACTACCCCCGCGACCCGACCCCGGATAAGCGGACGAAAATGGATGGATGGATGGATGGATGGATATCCACTTTGTGGAATTTCACTTACCGCAGTGTGATTCGGAACGTAACTTCTGCAATAAACGAGGGACTGCCTGCCGTATGTACGGTAGTTTTTGTGGCAGAAATGTTATGCTAGTTCTGTCAGAAGTGCACCAGGCTGCACCGAAGTGTTGCAGCTATTTATTTATTTTTGCTCTAAAAAAATGCAAACAACATTTATTGTGATGTCGATGTTTACAAGTTAGCAATCACATGATTGCTGTCTTTGGTCTTTGCCCCGCTTTAACTGTTAGATCATCAATCTAAAACTGAATGCCAAGTGTTTCTCTACACTGGAAATGTTCAAAGAGCCATCTATGACATGTAAGATATTAATTGATCATAACCTTTTCACAAACCCCACTTCAAAATATCTGATTTACTGGTTTTATTTATCAGTAATTTCCACATTCAACACAAAAAGGACATCAAAAGCCCCTTTTAGCAGTGCACACAGCAGGTCCAATAAAATATCCTAAACAACCAGAACCTTATTTATAGGAGTTGAGTGACTGTAACTTATTTATAGGTGCTGGCATTGAGTATGTGTCATTAAACACAGACTGGGCTCTGTTTCCTGGACGGCATGCCCCAGCTGTCACCCACCGGCGCCACTCATCCAGAAACAGTGACAAGACAAGAGCACCTTCCTTCCCCATACTGATAGCGTTTCACTGGAGTTGATTCAAACGACATGCGTTTCTGTGACAACTTGACTCTGTTGATAAAACGGTCGTTGGCCAGCCTGAACAGCCAAAATTACCGTCTTCATTTCTCCGTCTCACTGGCTTTCAAAGAAAAGAATGTGATGCAAATAAATCAGCAAGCAAAACGGAGTAATATAAAAAAATGTTCTTAGGAAATTTACGATGTTGCAAACATCCAACTTTAAAATAGCCTGAGAAAACCAGGACACTTCACGCTGCTTCATTCTGCATCATATATATGAGAACAAAACGTGATTTTTTCCCCCCCCTAGAGTGACACATCTCTAAATCTGTATCATGTTAAAACCCTATTGTCCCAGCCATTTTTGGTATGAACTGTATTCATTATATTTCCTTTAGTTGTGCTTTGAGCATAGAAATGACTTTGAAACACATATTCCCTGAAGGTATGACTATCAGACAAGAGATGTTAACAAAACCACCAGCATGATCATTTTTGGGTACTTTCAAAGAGACACCAAAATCTGGCTCAACTGGTTAAACAAAACCATTCACATCACCGTTGTCAGGAATGAGTCCAGAAACGAGGACCATGTCTCAGTTTAGCAGAGCAAAGGGATTCGATTCAAAGAGAAAAAGTAAAGCTGGGCTTCTGAGCTTTGCACACAACCTGTAGCCTCTGGCTAGGTTTTCAGGAGGATGCATAATTTAATTTAATATGGGGACAGAGAACTCTCTGGAGAGGGCGAGATTAAAAGCAATTGGGGTGAGGGTACTGGTAAGGATGAAGACAAAACGAGTGAGCAACAGTGCAAGATGTATGCGACAAGAAAACTAAATCAGGAAATTGAGCAGAGGAACAGTGGTGGGTCAGAAGGCATACAAAAGAGATGCTGCAGCATCTTACAAATTATTTCTTACAAACAACTTAAAGTCAACTCATCAGGAGTAATAAAGGTTGAACCTTTGACAGTCCAATGTGCGGCAAAATGCATAATACAACATAGGGATGCACCGATACCAGATTTCTGAAAACCGAGTACAAGTACAAGTACTTACATTAAAGTACTTGCCGATACCAAGTACAGTACCGATACAAGTACTAATTAATATTTTTTTAAATCATTCTAATTAACTTAAACTGTTTATTTTCATTAGACACTTCAAACATAAATAAACAAAGTACATTACTATTGGTAATCTGTAAAGTATGTCCAAACTTGTACAAAAAAATAAAATGTTTTACATTTGAACTCTTACAAAGTCAATGAAATGAAATGAAACTGGTATCGGGTCCTGTAGTATCGGAGCCCTTTTATGAGTACGAGTACGAGTAAACACACAGGGTATCGGACCGATACCCGATACTGGTATCGGTATCGGTACATCCCTAATACAACACATTAATATAAGGCCTAGCAATCCTTGAACAAATCCATATCCATCACCTCCTTTTATGCCAGAGTTTTAATCTAAGACCATTTGAAGCTCAAAGATGACAGCGTTTCAGATGCTTTGGTCAGATCTGAAAAATCTGTTGCGTGCGATCTCATGCTGTATTGCAAAATCTTGAGCAATCTCAGTCTATATGTGTTGGAAATGACTTTCAGCTACCGAAACATCAACGTTTTACTCAAATCTGCGAAGTTGACTGAATCATAGCCATTTTGTGTCTGCTAAGTTCAGTTGGCTGTGGTGGCCGTCTTTAATGAGGCTGACTCCAAAAGCTGCTCTGTTGTACATTAGATGTATATCCAATGACCACACTCAAAGAGTTTTATTAAAATCTGTCCAATGGTTCATGATATTCTTCCAGCATGACACAGGTATAAACACTGTCTTTCATGGTACATCATTGCCGAGGTCAAGCATAAGAGCCAGTACAGAAATTTCATGTCAACAAAGGCAATTTAAGCCCAAAACATACTGGGAGTGGGAATTGTTAGGCAGCTCATGATTCAGAGGGCTGCAGTGTGATTATGAAATGATAAGTCATGCATATTGATTATCACAACTAGCAAGTGTGTGAGTTAACACCTGGAGGCAACTGGTGAGCTTATGAATGTATCCAAAATATTAAAACTGAAATACAGAAACAAAAACACACATTTACTAACTGAATTGATTATGGCTTAATTTTTTTTGCTTAAACAAATACAGTACTGATTTGTATATTTTTGTGCATAATGAAGAGTGTACAATAACATTTGATAAAACTTAACAGGCTGCTGAACATCGATTAGCGTATGTGTTAACTTAACCTTCAAAATGCCTCAGAATAGTTAACGCAATTAGCATCATGGTTATCACAGTAATCTATACAAACGTTTCAATACCGTTTTAAAGACAGTCACATTTGACATAAGGGAATTTACTTCCTGACAGAATCTGGTTGCCTGCCAACATTTTTTGGTTGTCCACAACCTTTACAATAAAGAAGGAAAAAAATCTTAAGAAAAACTCAATTTAATCCATCCAGGTGACCTGACTTAACTTTTTTTAAATTGTTTATCTGGATGATCGAGCTCATTTCACTTTATACAAAGTTTACTACTGTATACACAAATGTTCTTGGTCAGCCATCTTGGATTTTCCAAGCTATAAGCGGCAGACTCTTTTAGGAGCTGCTCGAGTGGAACTTCCTCATTCTCCTCATCCTCGTCCTTGCCATCTGATTTTGCATGAGAGGCGCTCGCAGCGTATTGAAGGCAGGGATTAAAGCAGAAAAAAAATCTTTAGACAGAATTTTTTTCTATACTCTGAGGTTACCCAAGCATCCCCGCCCCCAATCCCACACATTAGAGAGCTTTTTCCTGCATACAGGTCTTTTAAAAAAAATTTTTTTTACTAGACTGACCGATTTCTCTCCTAAACTTTACACTACATTACACAACGGTTCTAAATATAATCAAGCTTAGCACATCCAAACAGCCTCAACATCTTGTTATTGTTAAAGCAGAATTACATTTTTGCAGAAATTTCAGGATAAACTACAAACACCTGAAACTGGCTCTCTCATAGAGTTACAGAAAGTTTGTGAATTTAGGGTAAAATGTTGAAACTTAAATGGAGACACATTTTTGTTATAATCTGGGGCATAAATCTTTATATTTTAATATATAAATATTCATCGTTTAGCATTAATATGATTAAATTATAAGAACTAAAGCAGCAAATGCAGCCTCCTCTCACTGAGAGAGACAAAAAACAGGCTGAGCGTGCAACCGCGGCAGCGCACTCTCTCTGGGGTCACACTCGCAAGTTGCACACGTCGATACGATGATGACGGCGCTCCGCTCCGTACACATTAATGTTTAAAACAAAGTTAGACATTAGATACAAAAGTCCCGGGGAGGTCGGGGCACGGTGCAGGAGAGGTAGGGTGTTGCATCAGCTCTGGTATCTGCCAGTGAATTGGTCAGGTGCGAACACATACGTTTCATAATTTATTACATTAGCACCTTCAGTTAGTGTTGTGTGGTGTCCTCTTTAGAAAATAGTATCCACAATATTCCTGAAGGTGGCACTGTATTTGCGATTATGGGACTTACTTCCGTTTGACCCCGGAAGTGCCTGTATTCCATAGGCGGAGTATGGATCGCGGGTGTTTTTGAAAGTTATTTTCATTCATTTTATCGGAGCAAACACAGCTTTTGTTTAAACGGAACGTTTACTGAAATGTCCTACCGGGGTTCAGGTACCTGCTGTGCTGTTCGCGGCTGCACCAACAACCGGACCAAGCTAAATCTTTGGCTAAAACAACAGTGTTTTCAACACGGACCCAAAACAAAGAAAGAGTGTTCCTGCATCCTTCTCTATGGCTGTGTCTGCGCGATCAGGTAACATCTGTAATTTCTTTTTATTCAGGGAGGGTTTATTAATGAGAGTTTTGGATGATTTACTGTCTTAAAATGATATATGTCAGGCGCGACCGGTACTTTTAGCCGAGATAGCTGCTAATAAACCTTAGCCGAGAGGCCGGAGCAAACGCGTTCGCTATTTATGTATTTTTAAATTATGTCAGCGCGATCAGGTCACATCTGTTATTTCTTTTTATTCGGGGAGGGATATTAATGAGAGTTTTGGAAGATTTACTGTCTTAAAACGATAGATCTCAGATGCGACCGGTATTTTTAGCCGGGATAGCAGCTAACAAACCTTAGCCGAGAGGCCGGAGCAAACGCGTTCGCTATTTATGTATTTTTAAATTATGTCAGCGCGATCAGGTCACATCTGTTATTTCTTTTTATTTGTCCCTCCTCTTTTAACAAAACGAGTGGTGTTCCCACATTTTTAATGAACTAAAACAACAAAGTTTGGACTGTCTTCAACTGTATTACTCGCATGTAAACAAACGGTGTTTCCGGTCAACCGGAAGTCGTGCGCACATTTCGCGCAAAGCGTCATGGGGCGTAGGAATATTGTGGATAGGAAACACTGATTGGCGCTCTCTCTGAGTTGGGAACACTGCACCACCTGCCGTGCATCAGACAGCAGGCCCCGCCCTGCTCTGCTCTGATTGGGTCAAACTGTGGCTCTGGTTCTCTAGAAAGCAGCATCAGTTTAATCCCTGTACCATCAACAGATAGGATGTCTTTTACAAAAACCACAACAAAACTCACGTTTATTCCACCTTTCATTTTTAAATGGAATGTATACCATCACGGTGATGGAGAACTTTAATTGGACAACCTCGAGGTGAGATGTGGTTGCCCAAGACAAAAATAGATACCTGTAGTCTCAGACAAACAGAAACCACTTATGTCAACCCCTGATAACTGCAGCTGTTATGTTCTTCAGGGCCCAGTGAAGAAAATAATAAAAACATATGAAAGCACGCAGCTTTACTGCAACACGGTACCGCTACAAACACTTGTTTGCAAACTCGTATTTTTGTTCTTTCTGTCTCACAGTGCAAGGAACAAATTTAAACCAACTGAAATGACACAAAATAATGTCAAAACAGACTTTCAATGCCTCAGTGTCACCATTCATGAGGTTGAGATCAGCAATGATAAAATTATCATCAGGATGCACCCCATCTGTAATAAACGACAACCCATCTACCAAAAACTAGGTTTATTAAAGGAGACCACAGATATGTTTTTAAAATTTTTATGGTATTTCTTTGGGGTTACCAGACACTCCATCCATCCATCCATTTTCTTCCGCTTATCCGGGGTCGGGTCGCGGGGGTAGCAGCCTAAGTAGGGAGGCCCAGACTTCCCTCTCCCCAGCCACTTGGAGCAGCTCCTCTGGGGGAATCCCAAGGCGTTCCCAGGCCAGCCGAGAAACATAGTCCCTCCAGCGTATCCTGGGTCTTCCTCTGGGTCTCCTCCCGGTGGGACATGCCCGGAACACCTCACCAGGGAGGCGTCCAGGAGGCATCCTAACCAGATGCCCGAGCCACCTCAACTGGCTCCTCTCGATGTGGAGAAGCAGCGGCTCTACTCCGAGTCCCTCCCGGATGACTGAGCTTCTCACCCTATCTCTAAGGGAGAGTCCAGCCACCCTGCGGAGAAAACTCATTTCAGCCGCTTGTATCCGAGATCTTGTTCTTTCGGTCATAACCCAAAGCTCATGACCATAGATGAGGGTGGGAACGTAGATCGATCGGTAAATTGAGAGCTTTGCCTTTTGACTCAGCTCTCTCTTCACCACGACAGACCGGTACAGCGCCCGCTTCACTGCGGACGCTGCACCTATCCGCCTATCGATCTCACGCTCCAGTTTTCCCTCATTCGTGAACAAGATCCCGAGATACTTAAACTCCTCCACTTGGGGCAGGACCTCCTCCCCGACCCGGAGAGGGCACGCTACCCTTTTCCGGCTCAAGACCATGGCCTCGGATTTGGAGGAACTGATCCTCATCCCGGCCGCATCGCATTCAGCTGCAAACCGCTCCAGTGAAAGCTGTAGATCACGAGCTGATGAAGCCAATAGGACCACATCATCTGCAAAAAACAGAGAAGCGATTCTAAGGCCACCAAAACGGATCCTCTCAACACCTTGGCTGCGCCTAGAAATTCTGTCCATAAAAGTTATAAACAGAATCGGTGACAAAGGGCAACCTTGGCGGAGTCCAACTCTCACCGGAAACGAGCCTGACTTACTGCCGGCAATGCGGACCAAGCTCTGACACCGGTCGTACAGGGACCTAACAGCCCATATCAATGGGCCTGGTACCCCATACTCCCGGAGTACCCGCCACAGAACCCCCCGAGGGACGCGGTCGAATGCCTTTTCCAAGTCTACAAAGCACATGTAAACTGGTTGGGCAAACTCCCACGCACCCTCCAGGACCCTGTTGAGGGTGTAGAGCTGGTCTAGTGTTCCACGACCAGGACGAAAACCACACTGCTCCTCCTGAATCCGAGGTTCGACTATCCGACGGACCCTCCTCTCCAGAACCCCTGAATAGACCTTACCAGGGAGGCTTAAGAGTGTGATCCCTCTATAGTTGGAACACACCCTACGGTCCCCCTTTTTGAATAGGGGAACCACCACCCCAGTCTGCCAATCCAAGGGAACTGCCCCCGATGTCCACGCGATATTGCAGAGTCGCGTAAGCCAACACAACCCCACAACATCCAGAGCCCTAAGGAACTCAGGACGAATCTCATCCACCCCCGGAGCCTTGCCACCGCGGAGCTTTTTAACCACCTCGGCGACCTCCGCACCAGAGATTGGAGAGCCCGATCCAAAGTCCCCAGGCTCCGCTTCCTCAGTGGAAGACGTGCCAGTAGGATTGAGGAGGTCTTCGAAGTATTCCGCCCACCGACTCACAACATCCCGAGTTGAGGTCAACAGCACGCCATCCCCACCATAAATGGTGTTGGTCGCGTACCGCTTTCCCCCCCTGAGACGCCGGATGGTGGACCAGAATCGCCTCGAAGCCGTACGGAAGTCATTCTCCATGGCCTCTCCGAACTCCTCCCACGCCCGAGTTTTTGCCTCAGCAACCACCCGAGCCGCATGCCGCTTGGACTGCCGGTACCTATCTGCTGCTTCCGGGGTCCCACAGGCTAAAAAGGCCCAATAGGACTCCTTCTTCAGCTTGACAGCATCCCTCACCGCCGGTGAGGGATGCCGACGGCGGCGTGCAGAGGGCGAACGGAGGGGACCGCTCCACCAGCCGCAGCACGTACGCACGTTACCAGACACTGTTTATTCAATTTAATACACAAAATAATTCTTAGATAATCAATTATACCCTTTTTAATTCTGCCATTTTTAACTTTCGTTTTGAACGACCGGTTTATGATAATGAGATCTCGTGGCACGCCCTTCAAAGTTCTGCTTGCATTAACTCCGCCCTCCAAAGGCAGACGAGGAAGTCAACTCACGTTACTGCCACAGAGTCGAGCTGAGCTGAACTGGACCACGACAGATCAGAGTGTACAAGTTGTCGTGTCATTTTTTATTCTTCCTCTGTATGACTCTCCCACCCTCTGCCTGTGCGCGCGAGCTGGAGGGAGCGAGTCACTGGCGGACACACATACACACACACACACACACACACACACACACACACACACTCACAGCGGTGCTGTCTTTTTATCTGAAAACTATCAATTTTAAATCTGCTTAGTGCTCCATTATCTTCGCCAGGAGGGTCAGAGAGGGTTTCTCCGAAACAAAAGGCTTTAAAAAAAAGGGGGGGGGAAATGCAATGGACAAGATGCGAACCCAGATCTCCCGAGTGGCGGTCCAGCGCGCTAACCACTCAACCAAACTGGCAGTTGTGCAAAAGTAGTCCTTCATCATATAAGAAGTGTAATTCTTCTACGGTAATGTCGCCTGGACATTGCCATTAAAAATAACATTAAGCCACGCATCTCTGCTCTCTGAGACTGGAAGAGTGTGTATCGACACATGTTGTGTAATGCAGCCAACAACGCAACATTTAACTTTAGGAGCCATTCTGTTGAGATGAACTATTCTTCTTCTTCTCCATTTGATTTATGGCGGATCGCAAACAACTGTTAGGTGCATACCGCCACCTAGTGTGCAGGCTGAGATGAACTCAGGAACCGCGTGGGTGGAGCATTACCAGGGGTTGCTAGGTGACGGGGGCGGGACAAAGGTTGGGATGGGTTGTGGCTGTGGGTTGTGGCTGCGGTTTGTGACGTAACAAACCGCAGGAAGTGCAATCGGCGCGTTTCTATCTAAGATAAATAAATATACTTATAGTAAATAAACCACTGGGTGCATTTTTTTGGCCTTAGGACTGTTTTTTTATGAAGTAAATACCCAAAGTTGAGTACAAAAACATTAAAAAGTGAATTTTGCATCTGTGGTCCCCTTTAAACAACTTGTTGTAGTGCCTGGCAAAAACCACACAGACATTATTTGATTTATTAAAGATCAATTATTGAGCTACAATGATGTGATGCACAAGTATTGAATTTTATCAATATTTTAGAATAAAAAATATATATATTTAATTAGTACTCCAAGCTTTCTGTGTCCTTCACAGTCTTTGTTCTGTCATGTCAAACTTCATTTAATTAAAGAACTTATTATGAGGAAGGGAGAAGTTCAAAGACACTCCAAGAAACCAATTAACACATACAAAATTCCCCGTGGTACAGTCATTCTGGTTCCTGCAGGAGAAGGACAGGACACCTGGGATAGCTGTGGAGTGAATGTCAATTTTTTCTGTTTTATTGGATCGATCATCAAAAAATCTCGAGGCGTTCTTAATTGAAATTTTGATGTAAAATTCACACATGGTTGATTTTAGTGTTATCTCGGATTCCACAAAACTTTATCACTTGAAGAAGGTATTTCTTAATGAAATAATGACAGAGAAAAGGAAGGAAGGAAGGAAGGAAGGAAGATAAGGACTTAGGAAAAAGTTAAGAAGTCAAGCTTTCATGTACCCTATGTTGCTCACATGGGAGCTGAGATACAACAATCCATGACATTTTATTATATTTTGACAGAGTCATGACCTTACGCTAAGCAATAAAAGCCACGACATTACGAATGACATCAGTTAGGACAGACTTACCATCCTATTTATGACATCTGTTTGTAATTTAGGAAAAGCAGTTTGTTATTTTTTTAAGAGTAGTATAATAAAACTGGACGGGACTATATTGAAATCTACTCATTTTTGTCAGTTTTACAGTATGAATTTGTAATTATTCTACAGTCATGTTTGTCTTTTCTGTTGGGTTTTTACTAAGCTGACGTATAAGATTATGGTAAAAGCAATATTAAGGTGGGGCACATTTCATCATTTTATTAATTAAAACCCTTCAATAAAATTGTTTTTTCAACATCAGTACTTTACTTCAAAACTACAGAGAATAGTTTTATTTCAATTAGACTTTGGCATAAAACAAATCAATAGAGAAAGAAAAACCCAAATATAATTTATTGAACGGTTTGAGTATTTCATTGGTCAATGGTACAACGCAAATACATGTAAGTAGATTGAATAAAAGCTTACCATTGTTGTTAAAAAGCTGTATTAAAGAGCTTAACTTGAAGTAAACTAATTGGCAAGAAAATTACCCTTTATTTCAGTTCTAAAGAAATTGATCCAGATAAAAACTAAAATAAACATGACGTATTCCTCCTCTCCACCAATTTCTACCAAATTGCCTTGGTATTTTATAAAAGCATAGAAAGAGTACAGTCATTATGGCCCTGCAGGTTTGTGCAATGTTCTCCAACAAGATGTCTACGTCATGTTCTTGACACCAGTATGATCATTGTGCCGAGCAAAGAGAGCATGAACCGGAAAGCAGTAGTAGACAAACAGCTGCCTGCCAAAGAGAGATGTGCTTACCTGGGGTTGTCTGAGCAGTGTGGATCACTATGACAAGAAAAAAGGAAGAGTGCATGCATGCAAAGTTACAATACACACTATTTTATTTCTCACTCAGCAACCCCAAAATAAACAGCCATGTATTATGTTTCCTTCCATCTTGAACTCTTTGTACAAGCTTCAATAAAGTAAGCAAATATTTAATGTTGCACTTCTACATGATTACTTTAACTTTACTGGCTGATTTCTTACTTGGATGTAGCAAAGTAACAGACAATCCAAAGGAAAAACTTAATATTACGTACATAGATGGCTCATAGCCCATTTCCTGTGAATATAGACTTGTGAGTTGTGGTGTGTATATCTATCTCAATCCAATGTCATTGCTTAAGATCTTAGAATACAAGACATCATGCTTCATGCAGCAGACAGTTGGTAATAAACTAGCCGTGTGCCAAAGTTCCTTGTTGCTGAAGGATTTCACATTCAATGTTTGTAGTTCCCTTTCAGTCTGGTCTCTCGGTACAACATATTTGCTATGGGAATTGCGCCCCCGCGCGATAACCTGCAGGAATATACTCACGCCTTTACGGCAGGGGCGTCACCGCCGCGCCAGAGGCCCCGCCCTCTGGGTACTTAAGCGGCTGACGCCCATCCATCTTCCTCTTTTTTGCCCTTCACCTCGCTAAACCTGAACTACCTCTTCGCGGGACTTCTCTGTTGCTTCATCGCTCAACTTGAGGTGAGCTTGCTCCCTGCACAGAGCGCACAGAGAATTATTCCTGCGTATTGCTGGACTAGCGAAAGCTAGTCCGGCACATTTTCTCTTAACCCCAAAGTTTTTTCTCCTCTCTCTACAGATTGCTTCGCTCGACGGCGCTAACTACGCCACAAGAAAAAAGCTACTTCGCTAACTCCTAGCGAGCTAGCCAGCGAAAGCGACGCGACGGAGGAGACATTTCAAGGAAAAAGAAAAAAGATTCTGGAAGGACTCGCTCGCCTTATCTCGGACATGCCTCCGGAGAAAGGAAAGCGAAAGGCAAGACTTCCAAGGAAAACCAGCGGGACGGCGAGCCCAACTTCGCGCGCCTGTCCCAGAGGATGCGGTTTCTCCCTCGCGGCGACGGACACCCATGAGGCCTGTCTAGTCTGCCTGGGAATGCTTCATGCAAAAACAGCGCTGGATACGCCCGACTTTTGCCCACACTGCAGCCTGATGCTAGATGCGGTGCTGCGGCACCGGGTTGACCTCGTCGCCAAAGCCATGGGCACTTCAGCAGTACCAGCAGATGCAGACACCACGGAGCCTCTCACTCCCACGCCGGAGCTCGAGAACATGGCTCTACATGACAGCACACGAGTTGAATGGGGTGACAGCCCTGACGTGCTGGCTCCTATGGTGGACTTAACAGTCGAGTTCGACACCCGAGGCATGATGAACGAGGACGAGATCTCAATTTCAGCCTCGGACGAATTTTCAGCGGAGGATGCAGATGTGGAACTGGAGGATCAGGGGAAGATCTCTCCCAGACCCTGGTACCTGTGCTCCCAGAAACTGATTTTTCCATCCCTGCTCTGTTCGACCTGTGCCACAGAACAGCGGACGCGTTGCACATCCCATGGCCCGAGCCTCGCCAACAGGTCACAAGGCTGGCAGGAAACTATTTTTACTCAAAGCAGCAGGGCCGCCACGAGGCAAAGGATATCCGTGTTCCTGGACTTCCTCACAGAACTAACTCGCACCTGGGCTCAACCAAGAGCCCCCATGCTCCTTCCCCTCTCACAGTTCCTCGACGTCGATGGGATGGATGAGGTAGGAATAGCTAACGTGCCTCAAATTGAGGACACACTGGCGTCTCACCTGGCTCCTAAGTCATCCGGGACAAAACCAACTCTCCCCAGCAAGGCTTGTCGAGCTTCAGCGTCTCTACTCGAGAAGTGCTACAGAGCTCTGGGACTCGTGGCGCGTACCATGAACGCATCCGCGTTGATGCAGGCTTACCTAGCAGAAAAGCTGCAGCAGCTGCAGGTAACAACGGACAAGCAGGCTGCCGCCGACTTGCTAGACGAAGCCCACAGGGCAACAGACTTTGTGCTCCGCATGATGGGGTCAGCCGCTGTTACTCAAGGCAGGGGTATGGCGGAAGTGGTCATCGCGATTCGCCACCTGTGGATGACTTTAACGGATCTCCCTGAGGGACAAAAGGTGCCTTTTCTCCACCACTCGATAGAGCCGACGGGATTATTTGGTAAAGCTTTGGAGCGAATTCAGACCAAGCTGGACCAAAGGCGCAGACAGGCTGAAGCTCTCCGGGTGGGCATTCCCCGGAGAAGCTTCGTCCCCCCAAGGGAGTCTGCTGGAGGCAGACCTGCGCAGCCTCAACACCGCTCGGCAACGCGTGCCCCACCGCAGAAGCGGCCAGCATACGAGGAGGAGCCCATGCAGAGACCCCTGCCGGGCCAACCTCGCACCGAGCATGCATGGAGCAAAAACAGGTTTGTCCCCTGCCAGGCGGTCAGACACAGGGCCTCCTCGGCGAACCGGGACACCAGACAGAAACGTGCCTGATGAACCAGGTCCACGTTCCCACATTACACGATCACCCGCCCACGTGGTACTGGGAATGATCCCTTCATGTCTAGACTTTACTTGTAACACGGTACAAGAAGCTGGTAAATCTATTGCATGCACAAATCATGCTCTCTCTGCTGTGAGTGACATAGAATCATGTACGTCATTGCACATAAACACGAATAAAGCTCATAAAACAGCCCCTCTCTGTTTTATTGAATCTAAAAAAAAACACGCACACAAATAACTTCAACAGAACAGATCCCTCTGGCCTGCCAGCAGTCATAAAGGGAGGGGGCCATTTCCCCTCCTCCCTCACGGCCCATGGGGTATTAGCCTAATCAATAAACCCCAGCAGGGTGTCTCTGATTCATCTGCAGTAAACAGACACAGAGGCATCTGCAAGCACCTCCCACACCCCTCACGGAGACAGGTGAGGAGGGTCACGTGCTCAAGCCCCCGCTCCATTGTGAATGACGGGGCAGCCAATACACTAACCAGGCGAACACGTGACATGTCCGCACCTCAGGGAGGCATGCCGACAGAATCTAACGACGGGGGGGGGCACGTCAGATGCCCACAGGCAGCCACAAGCTTCACACCTTCACAGCAGCAATTGTGTTCAAGCTGCTGTGCATATAAACAAATCAGAGTCGAATCAGATCTCTCTTCCTGTTTTTCGAAGGGGACTGGGCTCTCTATCACCAAATAATCTAAAGTCTGCCAAACTAAAAGGAGCATCTCCACGTTCTCACGTTACAGCTGCCCCTTTATTATTAATGAGGGACACGCAATGTCCAAGCAGTGATCAGACAGCACGTGACCTTCCTCTCTGTGCTGATCCAGCTCTGCTCTCAAACAAAATTCTCCCAACGGGCGAAACACAAACCACGGTCGGTTTGCCTGGTTCCGACGCTCTGTTAAAGCCAAGGACCAGTAAACTGGACCATTTCAAAAAACGGATTGGAGTCAGGAGGTCTGCTCGTTTACAAAACTCGCAGTCTCCCAGTCCCATGACCCCAAACTTGGAGGGGGAAAATAGACTTTCTGCTCCAACTCTGCCTAATACGGATGACAGGTTGCATCTGCCCTCGATTACCTTTGAGCAGAGCAGCCTGGTAGCACATCAGCAAGGAAGCCCTCTTCCCAACTTGGTTGACCCCCAGGGGTTCACAGCCTCCAGGGCCCTTGGAGGAGAACTGGATGCACCAACTGCTCTTCTTCAGGGCCAAACTATGTCACCAGAAAGGGCAGTCCAGCCGCTTCGGCCAGGAACTGTCAAAAATTTCAGCTTGTTGGCAGAAAAGAACAAGCTGATGGCGTCAGGCCTGCCAGAAAATGTGGTAAAAACCATACAAAACGCCCGTGCTATGTCAACACAGTCTCTATACGCACAGAAGTGGTGTATTTTTGAAGCCTGGTGCTCAGAAAGAAATATTATTTCTTATGCATGCAACTTAGCTCAGCTCCTGATCTTCCTTCAGGACTTACTAGAAAAAGGTTGTTCCTACTCAACGATTAAAGTTTTCCTATCAGCTTTTTCAGCCTGTCACGAAGGCTGGGGACACAAGACACCTGGAGCATACCCAATCATAATAAGATTTATGAAAGGTGTGCTTCGGACTAAACCACCCAGCAGGATTCTGACCCCTGGTTGGGATCTTAGCCCGGTCTTGGGGGCTCTCTGTGACCCCCCATTCGAGCCACTGAGCAAGGTTAAGATAGATTTGTTATCTTATAAAACCGCTCTACTCCTGGCACTTTGCTCGGCGAAACGCGTAGGTGACCTCCATGC
>JBBPBX010086398.1:1727-14906 GCA_038048925.1 Garcialebias charrua | reverse complement strand
TTTAGTTTCTGCTTTAAACAGCTACATGTTCTTTACCGGAGAACAAGATGCTACGTTCGCTCAGCCGCAAAGCGAGGTTTGGTTGAGACTCGTTTACGCACCGGGGAGCGGAAATGTTGTATTTTAAAGTGTGGCCACGAACAGAGTAAAGTTGTTGACAGTTAATATTGGACCTTTCTGATGTAAAATATAATCAATTTAAGACTGTTAAGGTACTATACACTGACCAAAAGGACACTTAACATTTTTTACTTTATTTTGTGGTGTGACGTAAAAAAATAAAATGTGTCACAGTTTTCACAAGACAAGAATTGTTATCTTGATAACTGGAATTGGTATTTCATTGATGAGGTACAAGATCTGTATATTTACTCAGATACTTGTTGAATATATGTATTGAATTATATATATACAGATGCCTTTTATTAGTATGTTTCAATAAACCTGTGAAATGAAAAATACAAAAACTTTGTACTGGTATTCATTAGACACAACACCTTGTATTTTTACCGTTTTAAAACATATCTGGTACAAATACTACCATCGTTATGGGAAAAAAAACATAAAATATTCAATACTGCAAGGAGAAAAAGATGAATCATACTGATGTTGATGCAATTCAACATTTAATCACTTGTTTTTAGTACTGACAAGCAGTACGCTGATGTTTCCCATCACTGAAGAATACTGTATGTTTGTAGTTTTTGAGATGAGTGCTTTTTATGAACTGGTGTAGATAGAGCAGGGAATATGGGCAAACCTTTATGTTTTTAGTGCAATATATTCAAGTAGGTAGAAGTTAAAATGTGGAGAAGAACAGAAAAACTGTTTGTTTTTGTCTGAGGTGGCGCACAATGGTTTCTGGTGCGTGGAGGGAGCATTTATATCAACGACCAGGTGTGATGGAGGAGCCAGGGGGTGGCTAATGGTGGCCTTGCCCACCATAGATTACCGGTAATCTTCGGCCACCCCATTAATTTGAGGAAACTTGAACATTATACAATCTAGAAAGCATTGTTTCCTCAACTGCAGGGTTCCCAGCATTCCAAGACGGATGCTTCTTCCCTCTCCTGCCTTCCTTCTGCTTTTTTGCTCTCCATCCTGTGTATTGGAGCTTCTATTGATACATCTTCCGAATCATAAATTTCTGTCATGGATTTGGTCAGCTGGATTTTCAACGCAGTTGATACAAAATTTTTTTCAAACAAGCGACAGGGTCCTGGAGAACCCTCATGCCCCGCTGAGACGCACGCAGCAGGATATGTCATGAACATGTTGTGCCTTTCTGTGTTGTTTCAGGAGGATGTTGAAGATTGCTGGATTTATGATTGCAGGGTTTCTATTTTTTGGCAAAGTTGGATACAGTATAAGGCTGCACGATTAATCGCATTTGCGATTATCTCGCGATATGTTAAAACGTGATTCACTAATCGCACGGGCTGGGATTTGACTGGTCACGTGACTTGGGAGTGAGCCGACTGGCCGCGCGCAGCTCTGAGCGGAGCAAAACAGAGCAGAGCAGGGAGGAGGAGACCGTGCGCTCCAACACAGTTGCTTCAGGCTCGACAGAAGTCATAAAAGTTATAAATTCAGGTAAGTTAGCCCATGTAAACGTGTATCTGATCTTAGAGGCTGAAACACCGAGACCGCGGGAGATAAACAGAGCGCGAGCTGGTCATGTGACCGGGTCTGTTTTGACGGTGCCCGGTTAGCAGCTAGCTCAACAAGCTAACGTTCTGCGTGAAAAAGCGCATTAATGATCTGATTAAAAAAAAAAACTGTTGTGTCGTTAGTGATATGAATTAATATAGAACCAGTAAAAATAATCGCATTTTAAATCGCAATCGCAATTTATAGAAAAAAAAAATCGCGATTAGATTATTTTCCTAAATCGTTCAGCCCTAATACAGTACCTATGTTATCAGCTATTAAGGAAGATGGCGGCTGCAGCTTCGGCCATGGCAAAGCTGCAGACCTTATGTGAAGGATCAGTTCGTGGTTCGAAAGACTCAGCTGATTTACAAGCTCAACCATAAGATGGAAGAAATTTATGAGAATTGTAGGCCACGTGCAGCTTTGGAACTTGTCAGCATGTTGGGATCAAGCTTGGAGAAAGCTAATAAGCACAGGCCAGTGGAAAGCTCACAAATCTGGCCATTTTGGATATTGAAAGTACCAGCAGATCTCAAGGCTGATGATAAATAACAGTCTACCTGCACAAACACCAACTGTGGCTCATCTGAATCTGACTTTTCTGTTCGACCTAGAAGCAGACAAACTTATCAAATTCCTACTGGGATGTGTGTAAACTAAAAAGGCTCTGCTCTGTCCATTCTCTTCTTGAGTATATCCTAAAATTCCTTAAAGGGGACCACACATGCAAAATTCACTTTTTAATGTTTTTTTTATTCAACTTTGGGTATGTACTTCATAAAAAAACAGTCCTAAGGCCAAAGAAATGCACCCAGTGGTTTATTTACTCTAAGTAGATTTATTTTACTGTGATAAAAACGGTTCGTTTTAAAATACTCTCGCATGTTACGTCACAAGCGAGAGAGGACAACCCACCCCAACCTGAGTCCAGCCCCTCACCTAGCAACCCCTGGTTAGGCTCAACCCACTTCTGTATTAAACACATGACTGTTGTTTTTCATGATTTCATCTCATCTTTTGTTTATATGTTCTTAATTTCATGTGTACAGCACTTTGTTGCAGCTGTGTTTTTTTAAATGGCTTTATAAATAAAGTATAATTGTTATTTTTATGTTTTAGTTCAATTTTTAGTGTATTTGCGATCGCTCCCAACGCGCAGCCGGCAAAAATTAAACGAGCGGACCCCCGGCGTAGGGACCTGCGGCAACGGGACCCTCTTCTGGCGCGATGGAGCGGAGCTTCAACTGTACAGCCTCATTTCAGCCTCGCAGCAGCCTCGCAGCAGCGAGGACCTTCTCCTTACGGATTAATTTACGGGAGACACTTGGTGAACTTTGTGTTGTCTTGACTGGAACAGCGATAACTCCCAAAATCTCCGCGTGCAACGAGCGGAGCTGGCGAACACCGGAAGAGGAACAAGCTAACATTAGCATCGGATTCGGGTGGTCTCATGCTAAAAGGAGCAGCAAATTGCGGCGCGCTCAGACGGGTTTCGGTAAGTTATCTTAAGCTAACACTAACAGTAAGTCAAATGAGTAATAAAAAAAGAGCTAATTTTAAAACAACAACACATTACAGATACTGGCTGTTACAGAGGGCGTAAACAGATCGTTGAAGGGCGTGGACTTCAGAACTCAGTATCAGAAACCGGTCGTTCAAAACGAAAGTTAAAAATGGCAGAATTAAAAAGGGTATAATTGATTATCTAAGAATTATTTTGTGTATTAAAATGAATTAATATTGTCAAGATAGCACACAGAAATAACATAAAATTTTTAAATACTTACATGTGGTCCCCTTTAAGCATTAAAGCTAGGGTCTGCGATATTTGAACACTCTGGGACTTAGAAATATTTTCAGCGCAGAAAAGCATTCTGCTCCCTCCTCTCAGAGCCATATATGGCTCTGAGGGGAGGGAGCAGAATGCCACAGTGCTCTGCTGAACTTGGGATCTGCTCCGCCCCCTGCTGTGTGTCAGCTCAGAGCCGCTGCGATATTCTGTGTTTATGGCAATAAAACCTAATAAAATAAAATAAAACCATGGAGCGCTAGTCCTACAACACAAAATCCAGCAGAAATCATCAGAGGTTCACGAAACAACGTTTGGACATGATTTAATTCGCTCGTGACTTCCTCATGTCTCAGCGCTGGTCTGGAATGTGTGGAATGCTCCACCTCCTCCTGTCTCTGCGCTCCGAAGTTCTGTGTTTATATGATAATATAACTGTTTAAAAAATATAATAAAAACACGAATCACTCATCCTACAACACAAAAACCAGAAGACATCAGCAGAGGTTCACGAAGCAACGTTGGACATGTTTTAATTCGCTCGTGAGTCGTGACAAATCCATTTCCTCGTCAGTGAAGGATGAAGCGATCACTTGACTTTTGGCAAAAAAACTAAATAAAAGTCCAGCTCTGGGATAAAGAAGGGATATTTAATACATTTTGTGTCACATAAAAAACAGTCCTGCATCGCTTTGCAATCCTTTGAATGAGAACGAGCTGCGGCTGGGACAGGTGGGGGCGTGGGTTGGGGCGTGACAAACAACTCTGTTTTTATTGGCTGTCAGTGTCCTGGTCACTCTTGTGTTTTCAGTGTTTTTATAAATGCTGATAGAGAAGCAAGGGGACAATAGATTTTTTCAGAGATTACTTTGTCTAACATCAGTTTGTCAGTAGATAGTGACTGAGTGAAGAAATATGTTAAAAATATCCAAAAAAGCTAAGTCTGGTCCTCTGGACCAGTCAGGCTGATGGTCCTCCTTGATCATGTGAGCAGCTGGTTTCGGCTGTCATCAGCCAACTGGTTGATCCACTGTGGGAGGGTGCTATTTATAAGACTGAGCTGAACTCAGCTTCTCAGACTGAGGAAGTCTTTCGGACGAAAGACGAAACGTTTCTACAGTTTTTTTTTGCTTTGTTTTGTTTTGTTTTTTGAATGTCCAGAGGACCAGACTTAGCTTTTTTGGATTTTTCTACCTGGATTATTGAGCATGCATCAGAGTAGTATGTTAAAAATATATTGTTTGAAAAGTTACAGACTACATTACAATCTTATACCCCAGCTTTAACTGTTGAAGTCAACATTCTTGTCCGTTACACATTTACCTCATTTATCACAATTTAATTAAACTTCTTGGATGCACACGAAATGCTCAGAACTATAGTAAGTAAACTGTAGCCAAGTATCCCGGGCACACAACAATTATTCCTAATAATTACGTTGTATAACATCAGATACTAAAAAGCCACCTCAGCCAAAGGATACAAGTACTGTGTACAGTATACTGTAGCAAAGACTCAATAATACTAGAATACTAGTGCTAATACATGTACATGTTAAATCAAAGAAACTTAATCAGCAGATCCGTGTTCAAATTCCCTAAGTTTTCATAGATTTTTGAAGGTTTTCTCAATTTCCCCAGAGTTTACCCTGTCTGGAAAATGTGAAAGTCCTTTTCCAGGTTTCCCCTCATTTCCAGAGTCACTGGGAACCCTGAAGTGACAGGGCTGACTGGTTTACGTATCTACATGGCAGCACCATCTTGGGGTTTTGAATTAGCAACCCAAATTTTCTAAAGGGACGTTTCTTAAAGGGGACCACACATGCAAAATTCACTTTTTAATGTTTTTTTACTAAACTTTGGGTATTTACTTCATAAAAAAACAGTCCTTGTGCCAAAAAAATGCACCCAGTGGTTTATTTACTCTAAGTAGATTTATTTTACTGTGATGAAAACGGTTCGTTTTTGAAATAAAATGGAAGTCAATCGCGCCTGTGACGTCACAGGCGCGAGGACAACCCACCTCAAACCTGAGTCCAGCCCCTCACCTGGTTAGGCTCAACCCACTTCTGTATTAAACACATGACTGTTGTTTTTCATGATTTCATCTCATCTTTTGTTTATATGTTATTAATTTCATGTGTACAGCACTTTGTTGCAGCTGTGGTTTTTTAAATGGCTTTATAAATAAAGTATAATTGTTATTTTTATGTTTTTTAGTTCAATTTTTAGTGTATTTGCGATCTCTCCCAACGCGCCGCCGGCAAAAATTAAACGAGCATACCCCCGGCGTAGAGACCGGTTGCGACGGGACCCTCTTCTGGCGCCATGGAGCGGAGCTTCAACTGTACAGCCTTGCTGCAGCCTCGCAGCAGCCTCGCAGCAGTGAGGACCTTCCCCTTACGGATTAATTTACGGGAGACACTTGGTGAACTTTGTGTTGTCTTGACTGGAACAGCGATAACGCCCAAAGTCTCCGAGCGGAGCTGGCGAAAACCGGAAGTGGAACAAGCTAACATTAGCTTCGGATTCGGGTGGTCTAATGCTAAAAGGAGCAGCAAACTGCGGCGCGCTCAGACGGGTTTCGGTAAGTTATCTTAAGCTAGCACTAACAGTAAGTCAAATGAGTAATAAAAAAAGAGCTAATTTTAAAACAACAACACATTACAGATACTGGCTGTTACAGGGCGTAAACAGATCTTTGAAGGGCGTGGACTTCAGAACTTCTATCAGAAACCGGTCGTTCAAAACGAAAGTTAAAACTGGCAGAATTAAAAAGGGTATAATTGATTATCTAAGAATTATTTTGTGCATTAAATTGAAGGAATAGGGTCTAGATAGCACACAGAAATAACATAAAAATTAAAAAAATGCATCTGAGGTCCCCTTTAAGCCTAGATGCAGCTACAAAACAAGATGGAAGTTATCCCGTTGCATATTTTGCACGTTATTCAGCCCACAAAGTTTACAAATATAAATACTGGTACAGTATATGGCTGTAGCCATCTTGGATTTTGACATGGCAACACAGTTTTTCACAGGATCTTTTATTGGGCCTAAATACAGCTACACACCAAAATGGATGTCGGCATCTCACTTGTTTTTCCAATTTACTGCGTTCATAACATTCACAGACCGACAGACGCATTGTCCCGCTTTTTGATTCTCGACGGGGGACGACAAATGGAAACCTTTATATTGTCACAAACCAGAAAGAGTTTTTATTTTCACAGCACAAAACAATCCATCATTGATTAATCTCTAGTATTCAAATAAAAAAAGGTCTCGTAACCAGTGGCAGCATAGTTTAAAACTTAGATATTCAGACCTTGGTTAAAAACTGGTTTAAATTACGTAATGTTGTGGCGGAGTACTGTTACCTGTTGCTGTGATATAAAAGGTACATGTCAAAGGAAGGTGCGTCTGACTGGACTCTGACAACAAACTACCTGTGAGCAGAGTGCGTTAAGCCAGGTGAACTCATCACCTCTGCTACAGGGGAAAATCCCTTTTAGGAGCGCGAATAATCCCTCCAACCCTGCCTCCATCATCAAACAGGCCTAAACACAAGCCGAGACCTTCAGCTGCCACGAGCCGAACCATCCTGTCCAAAACCCGTCAGTGAGCAGGATGATGACGGTGAAAACCAACAGAGGCTTTCATCAGAGCTCTGAGCGTGTGAATTCAGTTTTTTTACAACACAGGACGAAGAGCTGTAGTCTTCATCACATCATCATGAGTAAACCTGACATCATGGACGTTTTGAGTGATGAATGGAAGTTTACTGAAGAGAAAGAGCAAACCGTTTAACCCCTCATTTATAAAAAGGTCTGAACTCATTTTAACGATGTGAAGGAAAATCTACCTGTATTGTCAAGATAAACAAGAAGTAATGCTTTAACAAATGCATAAAAAATGCTAAATAAATCTGCAAGATCATGTTAACATGTTAACACTAACACTAGAATTCATAGTTGTGCTCAATCCTGTAATTTTAGCTCTTATTATGCAGAAACATATTTTTACAGCCGTTTAATGTCTAAGATATTTATGTTTTACTTGTGCTGCAGACTCAATAATTCAGCATTTGCATCTTTTATTTTATTTTAAAAACAATGCTCAAAAGGGTTCAAACTTTTGTGTACAGTTGTAAGAAAAAGGCAGAAGTTGTTGCATCAACACAAATAATAAAAACACATTTGACTGAATAATCTTAAATATGTAAAATGGTGAGTTTGCATCTTTTCTATTTTAGGATTTATACGTTTATGCATGGGCTCTGATAAATAGATATGAAGCAGCATGCTGCAGACATGTTCAAACAAATTAGCACTTTGAGATTTTCATTAATGAAAAGTGCGTTATAAATTGGATTCATTATTATTATTATTATTATTATTAGTGTTGTCGAAGCAGATCACTTGTCCTGAGCCTGGTTCTGCTGGAGGGAGTTTTTCCTTTCCACTGTCACCTTCATGCTTGTTCAGGAAGTGAGTCTGCCATGAAGTTAAAAGTCAAAGCAGTCTGCTCCTCAGATAAATAATGCTTTTAACTTATTTTTATATAGTGCCATGAGACGACTTCTGTTGTGACTAGGCACTATGGAAATAAACTGAATTTAACTTATTGTCTACATTCAAACAAGAAATGCCCTCTAATTAAAAAATAGGCTATTTTTTTTTTAAATATAAAGCTCCTTGTTGCTTTAATGTTACTGATGATCACATTTAATTGCTGCTATAAGAAGACTGACACCAAAAACAGAAAAAGTTTGTCCCCCCAATAGCTTACATTACTGTACTCTACAATAAGTGCCTTTTTGACCTGGGAGGAGAAGAAATGTGTCACACTCACATTAACCTTCAGTGTTTCTAAAAACAGCTGAAGTCTAAACAATATATAACCACAACATAAATTTTCACACTACCGGTACTCTTTTGTAGGGGGGGGGGTGGAATAATGAAACTTCCCACAAGAGCCCTGATGCGTGCTCAATAGTCCAGGTAGAAAAAAAAATAAAAAGCTAACTATGGTCCTCTGGACATTCATAAAACAAAACTAAGCAAAATAATTGTAGAAACGTTTCGTCTTTCGTCCGAAAGACGAAACGTTTCTACTTTCTACAATTTTTTTGCTTTGTTTTGTTTTTTGAATGTCCAGAGGACCAGACTTACCGTATTTTCTGGTGTATAGGTCGCACCTTTTTATGGTTTTTTCAAGGCCTGCGACCTATACTCAGGTGCGACCTATATATGGCTTGTTATCACTTTCGGTGAAACACATTTTTAAATCCAGCTCATTTCACAATTACGTTCATTTATTAAGGAAAAGTTCCGCTCAGACACATATTTGCTGTAATTTTTATCAAATAAATAGTTTTTAAGTGTTAATCTTCTTAAAAGCCTTGCTGTGCGCTCCTGTGGCAGACATTTGCAGCAGAGCTAAACGTAGGTGCGACCTATACTCCAGAAAATACTGTAGCTTTTTTTTAGATTTCCACGGGAGGTTTGTCACTTCCTGAAGAGCTGCTGTTAATGCCTCCTTGTCCTCACTTTTGCACATCAAAGCGAGCAGCAGAGCGCCTGAGAGGGGCTCTGCTCCACCACAGTCCGTTAAAACTGCTCCCAGATGAGCTGAAGACCTGGAGGATTACGTGGACACAAAGACGCAGCTAATAATGCACCACTAACACACAGTTTTCAGTTTGTGTCGTGTAGAATCAGGTTTTAGTAGTCAAATCGTCTGAGTTCAGAGATTTAACTGATTTAACTAATTTGTGTGAGCTGTGACCGGTCGAGCTGGGGCGGCTAGTTACGGCTGCAGATTATTATCATTTTCATTGTTGATTAATCTGGCTATAAAGTCTTCAGGTACCAGAGACTCCTGAGCAGAAGTCCAAAATCTAAAAAGTGTTCGCTGCACATTGAAGATGTCTGTCAGGCAGTTTCTGCTGAGTTTTATTTAGAAACTCCAACAAACGCTTCCTGGATCTTTCACCATAAATTAATTAGCCTCAGTTTCCATCAGAACGGAGCACAGAGCTGCTTCTGTACGACACGAAGACGGTCGACAAGAAGGAATAACAAATTTCACAATAATCAGCTACTACGACCAGTGTAAAAGCAGAAAACTGGTTGTGAATGTGGAAATTTGACTTTTCTAACAGCTTCTTAAGGCCGTTTCAGGCAGGTCAATGGAAATGATCCTTTTAAAATGGTAAAAATTAGACTGCTCAATTGCTCATATTGCAATAAGATGATAACAGAATATTAAGACCAACAGATCAGTGCTTCTTTCAGCTTTTCCCTCTTCAGGGGCCTCCACAGTGAGTCATCCTCCTCCACCTCACTCTGTCCTTACTCCAACTACCTCCATGTCCTCTCTAATGCCTCTTATCAACAGGTCCTGTTGGCGCTCGTTCGGGCTCGTTCGTAACTAGTTAACAACTAGTTATGGAGTGTACCCACAGGGTCCTGTTCACGAGAAACCGGTCCTATTTTGGTGCCTGCCTCAACTAGGTACAAAGTACCAGTTCTCATGGGTCCAGTTATGACATCAGCACAGTGTGGTCACTGATTGGTCAGGGGGCGTAGTCCTAGGTCGGAGGGCGGAGATTCAGTCTTCTCCAGTAGGTGGCGGTATGCACCTGAACGTTGTTTGCAATCCGCCAAGAAGAAGAAGAAGAAGAAGAAGTCTTCCAGGAAATGCAAGCTGCCATGCTGCCAAAAATCGAGAACAACAAGTCGGAGGAGCACTTCTCTTCTGGAGTCTATAGTAGATGGTGAGTGTTTTATAACTTTAAACATATTTCCAGTGAGTCATGCAACTCTCTGAGCGTTTTTGGACTGAAAAACCACCGGAGACTTCAGCAACAGCCGAGAGGCTTTTCTGAAAAAAAAAAAAAGATGGAGGGAGGACTCGGAGCGGCCCCTTTCTCTGAAGAAAAATACATAAACAATTATTTAGCTGTCAATTATAGCATAGGTGTGTCTCAGTCTAACGTTTTCTTACTAAAAACGTGATTTAATAATCTGCTGTAAAGATAGTTTGGCGCTTGGTGCTGTTGCACGCGCGTGCGGGACGACAACAACAAGGAAGAAGGCATGCGCTCGTTTATCTTAAATTTAACAACAAAAAAGCTCCTAAAGAATTGTTTCTTAGCTGTAAATTATAGCAGAGTTGCGTGTCAGTCTATCATTTGCTTAATAAATGCACTTTAATGGTCAAATTCACCGGGGTGGTGCAGCTGTTTTTGGTTTAGTCTAAATGGAAACGGTTATATCTGTCCAAAAATGGTTTATAAATATGGGAAAAATTCGATAAATATGTCACTTTGGCCTATAAGTCCCAGGGCATGTAAATTTTGTTAAAAACAGAGACTTACAGGCAGAAATATACAGTACAGCTGTTATTATTTTCCCCCCTCTATTTGAATTTTGCATGTGTTCAATGATGAATTATTTTAAACTATTCTGGTTTCAAGTTTCAAGTTTTTTGTTTGCCATTAGAGTTATGTTGTGTGTGTGAAAAGTTAAATAACTATTTGCCGTGGGTTAGATTTAAATAACAAGTAGGTCAGTGCTTTTTATTGAGGCAAGAAGCAACTTGATGTATCCAGCATACAAAAATAGTTATAAAACTACATTTACTACCAAACTTTAGGAAGAAAATTACAGTAATTTATCACTTTACTATTAGTTGCTCTGAACTGAAATACAATGGTTCCAGCTCAGTGTTGTAGTAGTATTAAAAACATTGTAATGGCATTAAATTTATATTAATAGCTATTAGAATTAATTCAAGAAATTCTGTATATACACTATCTTAACAAATGAGGCTCACACTGTTACGTCGTCATTACTTGGCATCAATGTTAACTGTACTTTGTTTCTGTTTTTGCACTCTTTTTTTGATGCAGACAGTGTCCATGAAGAAGAAGAAGGCTCTTCAGATTCTGTTTCTGACTCTCCAAGCCTTCCCACTTCAAACCCTTCCCCGACCACTGAATCTCCAAGTACAGCTTCAAGGAATTCTACATCCACTCCGCCGGTCAACACGCAGCAGAAAGGCCCCACCCAACACCCCTTACTAGGTATGAAGCAGCACCAAACGTGTCTAACATCACGTTGATAGTAATTTTGTGTTGTGTTTACTATTTTCTTGTAAAACAACGTACATGTAGTAAAACTACATTATCAATTATTCAATTGTGTTAATGCTAAAATGTATTATTCATTTATTACTTTAACTTTCATTCATCAAGTTTATAATTCATATTATTCAGTGTGTTTTTTTTGTTGTTTTATGATGGCCTTGTTCTTTTTCTAAATTCACACAAACTCTTGAAAAAGAATACATGTCATTTGTTTATACCCACTTGCTTACCACCATAAAGGTGCAAGATTGCTTTATGAAGAGAATCATATTCCTGATGTTACGATCTTTTTTCAAAATTAGCAGGAACTAAAACTTCAATAACGTATTTAAAAACTGTATCATTCTGTACTTCATTGTCTAACAGCCATTTTCTTGTTTGTTCTATCTAGGTCATAGAAAGCGCAAAGCGACAACTGTAGCTGAAAGCTTTATTACAGCTCAGACTGAACAGGAGGAGAAGAACCGGGCACAGCGAGAGGAACACTTCCGGTTAACCATCGAGGAAGCCCAAAAAGCACGTGAGGCCGCTGCTGCGGAGAGTCAACGTCAAGCTGACGCAGCGAGGGAGCAGGAGCAAGCCATTCTGAGGGAGGAAATGGCTTTAAGAAGAGAGGAAGCAGCACAACGAAGGCAGGAGGCTGACCAGAGGGCTGCTTTCAATCAAGCGCTCCTTGGGGTGCTGGAAACGGTTGCCCGTTCCATGGCAAACCGATAAGTTACGAGAGATGTATATTTCTAAACCTTAAAAAAGTTTTTTCTTGTTTTGTATGCCTTAATTTCTAATAAAAACACAATTGTAAGTTGTGCTTCCATCTTATCTTCAAAAGTGAAGCGCTTACAGCATTTTTGTTGTAAGTCAATAGTGTAGGATAAGCAAAGTAACTTTGTTTTTTTTTAACCTATAACGACACTGGTGAAGATTCTATGTTATCCTTTACATGTCAAATCCAAACCAAAATGGATAAAAAAAAAAAAAAGACTTTCATTTGAAGTGAAGACATTTCGCTAATCATCTGAGGAGCAATGTCAATTTAATGAAAAATGGAGTGTGTGAATAAAGTTATAAAGCTGTGGCGTTCTGTAAGCTTGCAAAATGGAGATTGTTCGGCATGTGTCAATCTCCATAACCCAAGCTCACGGCAAAGCACAGCTTTATAACTTGAATCACACACACACACTATTTTTCATTAAATTGACAAAGGTCCTCAGATGATTAGTGACAGTTACAAATAAGGAGTAGCTTTTCTATTGTTTTGTTTTTTCTGTAATGAGTACTGGAAATTGTAGCCATAATACATTATTTCCATGTTTTGTAAATCAATCTACATAGCAGTACAGTTATAAAGGTGTAGGATTTGTGTAATCTGTTTATAATCATCCTCATTCAGGAGTTTCTCCATCATAGCATCTCAAACACCTGTGGCCTGATGTCCATCCTGTGGATCCAGCAGCTTCTGCAGCATGTTTACCCAAGGTCAAAAAATATCTCCGTGAGTTTGACTGGTAAAATGGAGCACAGCAGGATTTAAATTTAAAACACTATAGCCATGTTTTTCAAATCATGTAGTTTTTTAATGGATA
>JBBPBX010086397.1:0-14906 GCA_038048925.1 Garcialebias charrua | reverse complement strand
GAAATGTCAGCCTGCCCTAGACTTACGCACATGCGGGCTGTGCGCATGTGGTTGACACAAAAGCTCCACGGGAGATGTTTACATTATCAGCGGGAGGTCAGCGAAAAACTTCCACCTTGAGAGCAGGATCAGGAAAGTATCGGAGTCAAAGAGGGGGGCCAGCAGCGTCGTGTAGGCGATAAGCAAAGTCGCAAAGAGATAGTAGCGGTTACACTCAAAATATGCGCCGTGTAAACTGGCCCTGAATTTTCAAGATCCTGAGGACAAACCCCCTCCTTCTCCTCAACCATTAGTGGGCCATTAACTGCCTTTTGTTATAAATATGCGTGCACACAACTCAGACACCCCCACCACACCAGACTGCATTCCAATGTTTCCACCAGGTAAGTAAGACTCTGCTTGCACTTCGCCCCTTAGTCAGAAGAGAGGCCCTGACCTGAATTCACACATAACAGACCCTGAAGTTATCTCACAGTTGAACATTTTGCCTTTTCTCCACCACTTGATAGAAGCGGAGGGACTTTTTGGCCAGACTTTGGAGCAAATCCAAACCAAGCTGGACCAAAGGCGCAGGCAGGCTGAAGCTCTCAGAGTGGACATCCCTCGTCGGAGTCCCCCCCCCCCCAGAGAGTCTACTGGAAGCAGACCTGCACAGCCGCGGCACCGCTCGACGACGCGTGCACCACCGCAGAAGCGGACAGCATACGAGGAGGAGCCTCGGCAGAGACCCCCGCAGAACCAACCTCGCTCCGAGCACGCATGGACTAAAAATAGGTTTGTCCCACGCCAAGCGAGCAGGCATAGGGCCTCCTCGGCGAACCGGGACACTCGTCAAAAACGTGCCTGATGACCCGGGCTCACGTTTACATTTCAGACTACCTCCCGCCCACGCGGTAACGGGAGCGTTCGCATCTGGTTCAGACTTTATTTGTAGCAATGTACAAATGGCTGATAACTCTGTTGCATGCACAAACCATGTTCTCCCTGCTGTGAGTGACATCAAATCATGTATGTCGTTGCACGTAAGCATGAATAAAACTCATAAAACAGCACATCCCTGTTTTATTGAAAAAAAACAACAACACACCAACACAAATAACGTCAACAGTACGGGCCTCTGGCCGTCATAAAGGGGGGGGCACATCCCCCTCCCTCACGGCTCATGGGGTGCCAGCCTATTCAGTAAGCCCCAGCAGGGTGCCTTTGAACCTTTCTCCAGAAGACAGACCCAGAGGTGTCTGCGAACAGACCCTACACCTCTCACTAAGACAGGTGGGAAAGGGCACGTGTCCCAGCCCCCGCTCCATTAGGAGCAAGGGGCCGGCTAATACACTAACCAGACGACCACGTGACACGTTCACACCACAGGAGAGCACGTCGGACGCCCCAAAGCAGACACATTTTTCACATCCTCTAAGAAGCGGCTGTGATCACGCTACTGTGCGTGTAAAAGGATCATAGTTGAACCAGATCTTTCCTCCTGACTTTGAAGGGAAACTGGGCTCCTTATCAACAAATTATCTTGAGTCTGCCGGCCACAAAGGATCATCCCCACGTTCACACATTGCTGCTGCTCCTTTATTATTCATGAAGGACACACAAGGCTCGAGCAGTGGAAGTGCAGCACGTGATTTTCCTCACAAAGCTGCATCAACATTGTCCACACACAGTGTCCCACCTGGGGGGACAAAAATTGGAATCAGGACGTCTGCTCGTTTACAGAAGCAGCAGCCCCTCAACACAACAGAAAATCCTGTTTTGGAGGGAAACAGTAGCTTTCCTGTCCCAACTCATTCTAATAAAATTAATAGACTCCATCTGTCTTCGAGGAGACTCGATCAGGGAAGTCTGTTAACACATCAACGTGGAGGCCCGCTACCCAACCTGGTGGACCCTCAAAGTCTCACACAGGAAGTCACAGCCCAGCTGTTTAGGCCAGGATCTGGAATTAATTCCAGCCTGTTAGCTGAAAAAGACAGACTGATGGCGTCGGGTTTGCCTGAGAACGTGGTGACAACTATACAAAATGCCCGTGCCGGGTCAACACAGTCCCTATACGCACAAAAGTGGCGCATCTTCGAAGCCTGGTGCTCAGAAAGAAATATCATTTCTTATGCTTGCGACCTGGCTCAACTTTTAACTTTCCTTCAGGATTTACTGGAAAAGGGTTGTTCTTATTCAACGATTAAAGTGTTCCTTGCAGCTATCTCTGCCTGTCACGAGGGCTGGGGACACAGGACTCCTGGAGCACACCCAATCATAATGAGATATATGAAAGGTGTGCTTCGAACCAGGCCACCCAGCAGGACCTTGACCCCTGGTTGGGATCTTGGTCTGGTCTTGGGGGCTCTTTGCGACCCACCATTCGAGCCTCTCAGCGAGATTAAGATAGATCTTCTATCTTACAAAACTGCTCTCCTCCTGGCTATTTGTTCGGCGAAACGCGTGGGTGACCTCCATGCATTGTCTGTACACCCAATGTGTACCAGATTCGCCCCTGACGAGTCAAAGGTCACACTGATGCCTAATCCCGCATATACTCCCAAGGTCCTGACCCTGAACCATAGGAGTCTGGACTTTGATCTCTCCTCCTTTCCACCTGCCCCTGTCCTCACTCAAGAACAGGAAAGGCTACAGGCTCTCTGCCCGGTGAGGGCTTTACGCACCTACATGCAGAGAACAGCCGAATGGAGGAAAACAACCCAACTGTTCGTCTGCTTTGCCGCACCTGCTACAGGAAAGGCCCTATCAAGACAGCGCCTCTCACATTGGGTGACGGAGGCCATTAAGAGGGCATACGGTAGCAAAGGTCAACAAGTGCCCCCTGGAGTCCATGCTCACTCAACCAGGGGCTTGGCCACTTCCTGGTCATTGTTCAAGGGCGTGTCAGTTGCAGACATTTGTGCTGCTGCGAACTGGAGCTCTTTAAACACTTTTGCAAAGTACTACAGTTTGGATGTTACTGCGTGTGATGTCACTCAGGCTGTTCTTTCTAATACACAATAGAAAGTAGCTTTGAGATGCCTTCTGGTCAAGGGCAGACGTTCACACTAACAGGCATTTTACTGAGCATTTCAAGGGCGTGAATGAATTACGTTCCCATAGCAAGTATGTTGCACCGAGAGACCGAACTGAAAGGGAACTGAAAGTTATGCACCATAACTCATGTTCCCTGAAGGAAGGGAACGAGGTGCAACATAGCTGGCCCTTTTCAATGCTGAAAGCTCGGTGAAGTGCAATTTCTGAGGAAGATGGAGGGGCGTCAGTCGCCTAAGTACCTAAAGGGCGGTACCTCTGGCGCGGGGTGACGCCCCCTGCCGTAAAAGGCGTGAATGTATTCCTTCAGGTAATCGCGCGGGGGCGCAATTCCCATAGCAAGTATGTTGCACCTTGTTCCCTTCCTTCAGGGAACATGAGTTATGGTGCATAACTTTCAGATTCATCTTCTGAGTTACAACAGACACACAAATCAACATCAAAGAGATTTAGGCCATTTGATACATTTAGAATGAGCAGAAGTTATTACTGTATATGATTTATATTGGGAGGTTTCTTGAAGTAATCTTTGTTATAATCAGTAAATCCTTTGTCACAAACATTCATTGATCATCTTGTTACATTTGAAGTCAACTAAGTTACAGTCATTTAATTTTAATGTGGACATCAAATTGTCACCTTTGAATATGTAATATTTTTAATTAATTGAATCAGCTGTTGGTCAGGTTAAATCTCGTTGTGCCAGTAGCTGTAATATAGTTATTGAATCAAGTGTTTACTTGTGTAGGTAAAACTAGATGTTAAACAACTGTTAAAATACACCAGAATGCAGGAAATGACATCTACTTTATTAAAAAAAAATTTGGAGGAGGACCCCCAGACCCCACCATCAGTGTGCTCCCCCCCTACCCATTACAAATGCTTCTGACACCAATGGTCAACATGTTGCTAAACAAGAACACATATGGTGTTCAAAGTGTGTTCAACTTAACTCAGTCTTGATGATTTGTGTCAACAAGAAGACATTGTAGCATTTATAATTCTATGAGCATTTGGATTTTTATACATAAAAATACACTAGATACATGTAGTTAGAATTTTAAAGGGGACCACAGATTCAAAATTCACTTTTTAATGTTTTTTTTTTACTCAACTTTGGGTATGTACTTCATAAAAAAACAGTCCTAGGGCCAAAGAAATGCACCCAATGGTATATTTACTCTAAGTAGATTTATTTGTCTGTGATAGATTTGTCTCGTTTTCAAATCCTGCGGCTTGTGACGTCACAAACCCCAGCCACAACCCACCCCAAACATGAGTCCAGCCCCTCACCTGATTCCTGATTTCATCTCATCTTTTGTTTAAATGTTCTTAATTTCATGTGTACAGCACTTTGTTGCAGCTGTGGTTGTTTTAAATGGCTTTATAAATAAAGTATAATTGTTATTTTTACGTTTTAGTTCAATTTTTAGCGATCGCTCCCAACGCGCAGCCGGCAGAAATAAAACGAGCAGACCGCCGGCGAAGGGACCATCTGCGTGCGGGAACTGCTGGGAGCTGCTGGCTTTTGAGGTCCGTGGGGTCCGGTCAGAGGTTGCCTCATACGGATAAATTAACTGGAGACACTCGGTGAACTTTGTGTGTGTGTGGACTGAAGCAGTGATCGCTCCCAAAAGCGCTGCATGCAACGAGCGGAGCTAAGCACCGCCCGCCCGGAGGAGGAAGAGCTATCATTAGCCTCGGAGGTGGGCTAATGCTAAAAAGAGCTGCAAATGGCGGCGCGCGCAGACGGCTTTCGGTAAGTTATCTTAAGCTAGCACTAACAGTAAGTCAAATGAGTAATAAAAAATAGCTAATTTTAAAACAACAACATATTAGAGATACTGGCTGTTTCAGAGGGCGGAGTAAATGTAAACAGATTTTTGTAGGGCGTGGCATTCAGAGCTCATTATCATAAACCGGTCATTTAGAACGGAAGTCAGAAAATGCAGAACTAGAAAGGGGATATTTTATTATCTAAGAATTATTTTGTGCATTAAATTGAATGAATATGGTCTGGATAGCCCACAGAAATACCATAAAAAATTAAAAAAACAATATGTGGTCTCCTTTAAGTATATTTACTGTATATTACAGTAATTTATTCTGTATTTTGCCAGATTATAGTGATTCTGCGGTCGTGATGATGGTGCCCTTGAAGATTGTTGCCCAGGGCACAGCAAAGTGTTAATCTGGCCCTGATGGTTGTTGTCCCCCTTCCAAAGAGCAATACCCTCTGTCCGTCCATCATGTGAGCTGGATAATTGAAAAATAAGTGAGGTACAGAATTTAATATTGATGTGTGGCTGTATTTAGGGGTAAGCAAGGTCACTATTGAAAATTGGGTTGCAAATTCAAAATCGAAGATGGCTGCCACCATGTATACATACTTAGGGCGGCCGTGGTGTAGTGGTAATGGCAGTCGTCTCCCGATCGGAAAGTTGGCGGTTCGACTCCCGGGACCCGCTCCATGTGTTGTTGTGTCCTTGGGCAAGACACTTAACCCTGAGTTGCTCCCGGTAGGACTGGAAAGCACCTTGCATGGTAGTCTGCCGCCACCGGTTTATGAATGTGTGTAGCATTCAATATATGTGTAGCACTTTGAGATTTTCAGTAATGAAAAGTGCGTTATAAATTGAATTAATTATTATTATTATTATTATTATTAAAGGTGCAGTCTGCAGTTTCTGTAGAACGCAGCACTTAGAAAAATTTTCAACAGAGAAAGCATTCTGATCCATCCCCCTCAGAGCCATATATGGCTCTGCTCTAGGGCTGGGTGATATGGACAAAAATTCATATCGCGATATTGTTGTGATATATCGCGATATACGATATATATCTTGATATAATTTTCTTTCCATAAAAGAATAACAAAAATATATTTCTGAGTCAAAGCTTTGTCCCAGTTGTCACACAGCAACATTTATTAACAAACAGCTGTAACTCTACAAAATAAATGTCTAAAAAATGAACTATTACATTACAATACATTACTTTATTTTTTAGACATTTATTTACACCTATTTATTACACATTTATTTATTTGCACTACTTCTCATATTTGCACTAATGTTTGTATTACATTACTGCCTATAGTCATACTACTGTTTACATTCACTGTTTACATTTATTAATACTGTTTACATTTATTACTACTGCTTTACATTTATTACTACTGTTTACATTTACACTACTTTTATCTACACTACTGCAGATACATATACAGCATTCTCTGACTAGCCTTATCTAAGGATGCCAAATGTGCCTTATGTGCCTTACTGCATATGCCACTTTGCCTCTATACCAACATCAACTACCTCATACATGTACTGTGTACATTAACTTATATGCTGCTGTGCCACTCTTTGCAAATGTCAACGCTAGAAACTTCAGTTTATTTTATAGATGTACATTTTTATACTTTTCATACTACTATGCAAAAACTCAGGACAGTATTACACTTTTATTATTTCATTTTATGCTTACCGTATTTTCTGGTGTATAGGTCGCACCTGTGTATAGGTCGCACCATCCAATTATCACCAATAGATTGGAAAAATCCCTAGATAGGTCGCACTGGTGTATAGGTCGCACCTACGTTTAGCTCTGCTGCAAATGTCTGCCACAGGAGCGCACAGCAAGGCTTTTAAGAAGATTAACACTTAAAAACAATTATTTGTTTGATAAAAATTATAGCAAATATGTGTCTGAGCTGAACTTTTCCTTAATAAATGAACGTAATTGTGAAATGAGCTGGATTTAAAAATTTGTTTCGCCGAAAGTGATAACAAGCCATATATAGGTCGCACTGGTGTATAGGTCGCAGGCCTTGAAAAAACCCATAAAAAGGTGCGACCTATACACCGGAAAATACGGTATGTTCATTGGGTGTTTGGTGTTTTAGGGGTGTTTGGTGTTTCAGTGTTGGTGTAAATTTTCATACTTTTATACTATTATGAAAAAACTCAGGACAGTGTTACACTTTTTTTACTATTTTATGCTTATGTTTATTAAATGTTTTAGTGTTTAGTGTTTAGATGGTTACTGTTGCACCGAGGGACTGAGAGAAACGCAATTTCAATCCTGTGTATGTCCTGTACATATTGCAGTTCTGACAATAAAGTTGACTTTGACTTTGACTTTTGACCTATTAAATAATAGTCCTCTTCAGCTGAGGGCAGCTGTGGCTGAGAGGCTAGAGCAGTCTCCTCCAATAGGAGAGCTGGGAGTTCAATTCCACCAGCTGTCACATGCTGAAGTGTTCCTGGGCAGTGGGCAACACTGAACCCCTCATTAGAGGGTGACACGGGAGTGAATTTCTACTCCTGTCCCGTCTCACTCCCACAGAAAATAATCCTGTCCCGTCCCACTCCCATACCATACCATACCATACCATTTTATTTATAAAGCACTTTAAACAGGAACAAGTCCACACCAAAGTGCTGGACAAACAAACACGCAACAGGCAACACAGACAATGAAGTACAACACGAAAAACATAAAAACATTGCAGATCATAAATCAAACGATCCAATACAAATCAGCTGGCATTGAAAGCAATGGAGTAGTAGTGAGTTTTTAACCGGGATTTGAAAACCGAGAGGGAGGGGGCCTGTTTGATGAGCAGCGGTAACTCGTTCCAGAGTCTTGGTCCTGCTACAGAGAACGCCCTGTCACCCCTGCGCTTAAGGCGAGTTTCTGGAACTATTAAGAGTACCTGATCCTCTGACCTCAAAGCACGTGACCTCAAGCACTCCCGGGCTTGAGTAAAAAATTAATTCCTGTCCCGTCCCACTCCTGGTGCAATGACTCCCACTCCCATCCCGCTCCCATTCAAAATGACTCCCGCTCCTGTACCGCTCCCATCTTTTCTTCCTAATTTACTCGTAAGCAATACAATTAATTTGATTTAATCTTCACCACAATGTTTTTAAGATTAGGCTACTTTGTGTTTTGCAGTTTGATTTAAATAGATATAGCAACAGAAACAGTTCATCTGTGGCAGTAGAGGGAGGCATTTTTTGCCTTAATGTAAACAAAAAAAAATTAAATCACTAAAGAGCACAAAACGTAGTACATGGCCTGTGATCTCTATAGATTTTCCTGCAGAGGACCACCTTAGTCTCTGTTTTTAGCTCATTTGGAGGTCAGTTAATTGAATAAACCCCAACATAGAATGTTGCATTTTACTCATTTATTGAGAAATTTCCTTAAAACAGTGACATTACTTTTATGTTTTCATTTTATCAACAAAAATACTGCACAAAACTTGTAAACAAAAGTGCATAAAGGCATTACTTTCACAATTCAGATACCTCTCCGCTCGTCTTTACTCCCTCCATTGCTGCTACTCTTTGAATTCCGGCGAAAGCAGTGGCCGGAAGTACCGTTGCCTTCTGGGTCATGTAGTTCTTTTAACTTGCGTTACAGTGCAAGCTGGTGGAAAGAGAACTACAAAATGGCGACGTTCCATGTTTTTTTTTTGTCACGACATATTTCCCGCTCCCGTCTGCTCCCGTTAACTTTCGATCCTGTACCGTCCCAATCCCGTGAATAACAGTTAAGTCGATTCCCATCCCACAGGAATCCTGTGGGAATCACGTGACCCGTGGGATTCCCGAAAAAATGTCAGCCTCTACCCCTCATTGCCTCTGATGTGTGTCCCATCAGTGTATGAATGTGATAAAGTACTGATTATCAGAGACTCTACTTCCTCAGACGGCTGAGATGAGCTGGTCTGAGCATCCCAGTTCTCACCTCCTTCTACAGGTGTGCAGTGGAGAGCATCCTGTGCTCCAGCATCAATGTGTGGCATGGAGGCTGCACAGTTGCAGAGAGGAAAGCTCTACAGAGAGTGGTGAAGGCTGCACAGAAGATGTTGGAGTCAGTCTCCCCACCATCACAGACATTTACACCTCCAGATGCAGGAAAAGAGCCACCTGCATCATGAAAGACCTCACTCACCCAGCACACTCACTCTTTGCCCCACTCCCCTCAGGACGGAGGTTGAGGAGCATCAAATGTAGAACCACTAGACTGAGGAACAGCTTCTACCCTGAGGCTGTTAGACTCATGAATAAATAAATAATAAGAATAAACACTGCAAAATATCACATCATGCTGATGCTGATCTGTTTTCTTGTTGCTGTGTTCATCTGTGACCATCTGCTCATACAGACTCATGTTCGTGCTGCTGTTTATAATGATGTTTTTCCACTACATTAGGGCTTAGTGTATTACTAGTTGATGTTTTTCTTAGTTAATTCTAGATGTTATTACTGTTCTTTTTCTTTTTCTTTTTTTCTCTTGCATTTGTTGTTGGATGTAACTGGAACCCTGTGTACATAATCTCGTTTTCATCACATGTACCACATGCGGTGCAAATAACAATAAAGACTCTCTGACTCTGATTATTCTTTGTACAGTTCTAGCAGAGTGCTGTATGAATGGGTAAATGAGGACACAAATTGTGTTTTAAAGAGCTTTGAGTGTCTTGATAAGATAGAAAGGTGCTTTCACTTTAGTCAGTGTGTTTGTGAACTGCGGTAAATGTGAGCCTCTGTGGTACAATATATTTTATATACTGTATCCGGTTTTATTGTGAAAGGGTCAGGGGGTTGTTTCCGGGTTCACGAAGAATAAAGATGTTCTCTAAGTTGCTCTACAAAGTGTCGCATTGAATCCTTGTGTAAAAACACAACAGCCTCCACTCAGAAACGTGAACAGAGAGGCGGAGACATTATTAAATCAGCAGTTTATCATATATCGCTAAAGACACGGTCAGTCTCAGCTGTGGAAGAAGACGGCTAAAGCGTTAGCCATCTTGTTAGCCGCTAAGGACCGTTTCTTTAGCGAATATGATAAACTGCTGATTTATTAATGTCTCCACCTCTCTCTGCGGTGCACGCACGACTAAATGAGCTCAGACCCGTGGTTTGTTTTAAGGAAGCAGCAGGCTGTAAAAACACTCGGTTCTGCCGTTTCACGGTTCATGCTCCACTCGCTGTTTAAATGGTGAAAAAGATTTGTAGTTCCGACCTTTCGTCGGGATTATTTTCAGCATCGTCTACAAAAATATTTTTTCTGCCCTCATCTTACAATTTAAATCCAAACTAGCTCAGAAAGAACATTGTTTTTCCCCCTCAGCAGCTAGCGGCGCTCTTCATATCTGCCGTGTTTACTTGTGCTGAAAGTCTCCGCGGCTCCGCCCTCCTGCAGGCAGGAAGGAGGGGCTGGGTCTGTGTTCAGTGAAGGAGAAGGAGGGGGGCGAGTGGGAGCCCGCGCGACAGCAGGAGGATTCTCGATATAGACGATATAGCCATTTTAACCATTGTACATTTAAAATATTGCGATACATTGAGTATATTCGATATATCGCCCACCCCTACTGTGCTCCCCCTTGCTCTCGCTGAAATTCAGCTCTGCCTCCTTAGCTCCTCCTCCTGTTGCAGCCACTGCGAAGTTCTGTGTTTATATGTTAATAAAACGTTCTAAAAAATAAAATAAAAACATGGAGCGCTGGTCCAGCACACCAGAACACCATGAAATCTGCTGAGCCTCGCGCAGCCACGTTGAACCCGAGTTTAATTCGCTCGTGACAAATTCATTCATTTCCTCATTGTTTCAGTCATGGAGTCAGCGGAGGAGGAAGCGATCACTTGACTTTTGGCAAAAAAACAAAAGAAAAGTCCAGATCAGGGATGAAGAAGGGGAATTTAATACATTTGTGTCACATACAAAACAGTTTTGCATCGCTTTGCAATCCTTTGAACGAGAACGTGCGCGGCTGCTGGGGCTGGGACAGGCGGGGCGTGGGTTAGGGGCGTGAGAAGTGAGAAGCTCTGTTTTTATTGCCTGGTTAACGGCGGGTCACTGTGGGTTATTAGAAATGCTTTTAGTAACACCTGGAGAAGCAAGGGGATTATAGTTTTTTCAGAGATTACTTTGTCTAACATCAGTCTGTCAGGAGATAGTGACAGAGTGAAGAAATATGTTAAAAATATATTTTTAGAAAACTTACAGACTGCACTACAGAAACTGCAGACTGCACCTTTAAACTGTTGACAAGGAGGACAAGCAAAAAAACAACCTCTGTTCTCATACACAGTTAACTCCTACTCACTTGACAATCCATCCATCCATCCATCCATCCATACATACATACATCCATACATATATACATACATACATACATACATACATACATACATACATACATACATACATACATACATACATACATACATACATACATACATACATACATACATACATACATACATACATACATACATACATACATTAACAGTTCCTTAATAAATTCACGTAATGGTCAAATCTGCTGGATTTAAATTTTTTCGCTTTGAAAAAGTACAGTACAAGGAAAAACAACTAAGCTAACCACGACACACTTACATCTATAAAACATCTAATTTTATCTTAAATAACTCCAACAGCTAACAGTTTGTAAATGTACATCTAGTGATTACTTTCTGTAAGTTTGAAAACAAATCTGCTGTGTGGTTTATGAGCTATTTGCTCAAACGTACAAGGAAAAATCAACGAAGCTAACCGTAACACATTTACGTCTATAAAACATCAAATTTAATTTCAAACATCTCATAAAGCTAATCAGTTGTAAATATCCATCTAGTGATTACGTTCTGTAAGTTTGATCAAAATCTGTCCTGTGGTTCTTGACCTATTTTGCTAAAAAACACTGAGCTAACAGCAAAGTAGCTAGTTCATACCTCCAGAGCAGGAGGCCGGGCTGCGACAGACCGAGTCCGTCCAGAGGACGCTCGCGTCGCCATCGTTGGACACATGAGGTGGGAATGGTTGGTGTACCCTAGCAGACAATGGTGGTACTGCACCCCTAGCGGCTGAAAGTGGTACAGCACCATTTTTGCCAAAATGGAAAAACGGTCATATCTGAGCCAAAAACTGGTCTAAAAATATGGGGGGAAATCCATAAACAAGTCTCATCTCTCTATAAGATGCAGGGCATGCAAATTAGGCAAAAAGGTGCGACTTATAGTCTGGAAAATACGGTACATATATCCATCCATCCATCCATCCATCCATCATCTTTACCCACTTTTTCCATTTTCTGGTTACAGGGGTTACTGGTGCCCATATCCAGCAGTCACTGTGTGAAAGATGGGGGACACCCTGGACAGGTCTCCAGTCCATCACAGGGACACATAGAGACAAACGAGACAAACAACCATTCACTCTCTCACTCTCTCACCTAGGGACAGTTTAGAGTTACCAATCAGTCTAACATACATGTTTTGATCTGTGGGAGGAAACTGGAGTACCTGGAGAAAACCCACACATGCACAGAGAGAACAAGCAAACTACACAGAAAGGCCCCCAGACCGGAATTTGAACCGGGGCGACTTGCTCATTGAGAGGAGGTGGCTCTACCCACTGCTCCACTGGAATATCTTGCACCCAAAACGTTAGGGTTCACTCTCAATTTACTTCCAGTCCAGAAAAACACTTGTCTCACTACAAACATTCACTGTTGAAATTCCTCAGCAGCAGGGGACGTCAGCATCCTGCTTGTTTACATACAACTTTCTGATTATTTGCAAGAGCAAATAGTGGCAGTAGCAGTTAGCTGCAGCACTTCTGTAGCAGTCCGGGTCAGTGTCAGCAACAATAATACATGTATTAGTTCTGCTAGAATGACCATGTTGTGCAATTAAAACATTAAAATAGCATGTGTATAAAACACTATGATGGTTTTAATTGCCTGAAGGCAGTGATGATGTTTTGAAGAATAAAGTACCACAGTCAGTTTTACAAACACTGAGTTAAACCTTAGTGTGGTAGTAGCTGAAACTGATCCCTAACTAATGCTTTAATCTCAAACTGATCACACAAGATCAGTGCGTAAAACTGTCATTAGCTGTTGGAATCAACTCTGTTGGTTTGTTAGTAAAATTATAAGCTGCTGGGCCAGTTTTAATGAAACTGTCAGGAATTAATCATCAGTATAATATGCATGTACAACTGTTTGATTTTTGACTGAGCCCAGTTAAAGAAGGCTGTTACAGCTAAAAGACTTCACCTTACACAAATTTGCGTGGGTTTCCTCCGGGTACTCCGGTTTCCTCCCACAGACAAAAAACATGCTTGTTAGGCTGATTGGTGACTCTAAATTGACCCTAGGTGTGAGTGTGAGAGTGGATGGTTGTTTGGTGTGAGTGAGACAGGTCCCTCTTGTAAATGAGTCCCCGTGACTCAACGAGGCTAGCCTGTATAAATAAAGGTTGAATGGATAAATGAATGAATGGCCATGCCTCAGTGAATTATATAGATTTTGAGCTAAAGGTTGATGCAGCTGTAGTTCCCGTTCTTAAAACATACTCCAAACCCTAACAGATCATGAAAAATATTGTTACGTTGCATGAGATATTTCATAATGTTATTTTTCAAGGTTTTACCAAACTAGTTTGGACTGTGTGTCTCATCTTGTTTTACTTAAAAAAAGATGATGATCATTCAAGTTGAAAACTCTTGCATGAAAGATGGAGGGAAACATGCTTCCCTTTAAGGAGTGCTGGGCTTTTCATTGAAACTGGAGTTGTTTAAGACGGCAAAAATTCACTTTGGCCTTGACTGCACTCTAGAAAGCTCTTCAGTTTAGTCAGAGTTAAACGCAGCAAATATTAAGAAGCAAAAATACTGGACCCAAACCAGGCCTGGAAACACAAAACCTGCGCTGCATCCAGATGAACATCTGATTTATGTCAACAAGGTGATATTTATTTCCATCCATCTGTGACTTTACTTGTTTCTTTCTGGGCTGTTTTCTGGGCAGCTTGTGGTCTCCAGTCCATCACAAGGACACATAGAGACAAACAAGACAAACAACCATTCACTCTCTCTCTCAACCAGAGACAATTTAGAGTTACCGTATTTTTTGCCCTTTAAGTCACTCTGCCCCATAAGTCGCATTAGTCCAATTATGTCCAATAAATTGGAAAAATACATAAACATGTCGCACCTCTGTATGCGTCGCATCTATTATGCATCACAGCTGACGCGTCGCCTATGTTACGCGTCACCGCAAATGGCCACAGGAGCGTGCACGGTAGGACTTTAACAAGATTAACACTTAAAAACAATTATTTGTTTGCTGAAAGATGTGTCTGAGTTGAACTTTTCCTTAATAAATTAACGTAATGGTCAAATCAGCTGAATTTTAAAAAACAGTTTCGCTATTTCGTGTGCTGCAAAGCGTGCACGCGCAGCGAGCGGATACTCTTCATTTCTCTAAAATTTAACAATACAAACAACAACAACAAAAATTGTTGGCTGACATTATAGTAAAAGTGTTTCTGAGCTTAACTTTTCCTTAATAAATGCACATAATCGTTAAATCAGCTGGATTTAAATTGTTTCGCTTTGACGGTCTTCCAAGCGGTCGCACGCGCTACGAAAATAAATGAAAAATAAATCTAATTTTCGCTCAAACATCTCCTAAAGTGAATCAGTTGTAAGTGATTACTTTCTGTAAGTTTCATAAAAATCAGTTGTGTGGTTTATGAGCTATTTTGTTAACAAGCACTAGTTCAGACCTCCAGAGAGCAGGAGGCCGGGCTGCGACAGAGTGAGTCCGAGCAGAGAAGGCTTCTGTCGGACACATGAGCTGGGAACGCTCGGTGGACCCTAGCGGCCGAAAGTGGTACTGCTCCATTTTTTTCGTCAGAATGAATGGAAAAGGTCATATCTCAGCCAAAAATTGGTTTAAAAATATGGGAAAAAATCCATAAATATGTCGCTTTGCCCTATAAGTCGCAGGACATGAAAATTAGTTTAAAAAAACTGTGACTTATAGGCCGGAAAATACGGTA
>JBBPBX010086396.1:0-14907 GCA_038048925.1 Garcialebias charrua | reverse complement strand
CGTCTGAGATATATCATTGTAAGACAGTAAATCTTCCAAAACTCTCATTAATAAACCCTCCCCGAATAAAAAGAAACTACAGATGTTACCTGATGGCGCAGACATAATTTAAAAATACATACATAGCTACGTGGCCTGTATCGCGGCTATTGTGTTAGCTATCTGATTCGGCTAGCTTGTTAGCAGCGAACAAACATAATCTGCCGTGATAATTGGCTTTATACACTCAAAGTGTATAAAGTAAAACAACATGAACTCACGTAAAATAAATAGTTTATAATCTAAAACACTACACACCTCCGATTATGTTTACACAAAGACTTACTCATCTCCTGGACAGTCTTCCGATGGTCCCTGCGTTGTTTCGACATGGTAGCTCCTGTGGGACTTTCTTCTGTAGATTTTCTTTTAAAAATAGTAGGAATAGCATCCGGTTTTAAAAGTCTTCTGAATCTTACTGGTAATCCTAAAGATTCTTTTATACCAGGTGCTGAAAACAATCGGCAGTGAAATGGTCGCTGCAGACATACGACTCCTGGAACCCACCGGTCCTTGTCTGGTCCATTCTTGTCGAAGTTTGTCATCTTTTGGAAATTTGTGAAGAATCACTTGTTCACTGCTGATATTAGAACACACAAATGCGCTACAACGTGACGGCATTTTTCAAGTTACACAAATAAAAGAGGCGATCCTTCAGGAAATGAATCTGTATGGCAAGCAGTTAACACACCTAACAAACGGGCAAGGCTCTGCCTTCTTCCCGTTGTCACGTCACACTGATGTGTCACGTCACACTGATGACGTATTGCGGGAATGCGCAGAATTTTAGGGGCGTATCCCAGCAAGTACCAGAGAAAAAATTAGCATAATTTAGAATAAAATTTTAATATATTTATAATTTATTTTGCAAAAACGAACAGAGCTCAATGATATAAGATATATATGTTCTGACAAATATTCAAATTTACAAAATCATGTCACAATCCCTTTAATGACCCAAAGGGAGTGGAGAGAGGACAACTGTGCCCACTAAGGCTGAAAGAAGCAGAAATTGGCACCAAAAAGTATAAATTTGCTGAAAAAAAGCACAAGTCTGAAAAAAACAGGGAGCACAAGCCAGTGTGCCGGTCCCAAGCCTGGGTAAATGGTGAGGGTTGTGTCAGGAATGGCATCCGATGTAAAACACTTGCCAAAACCATAATGCGAGTTCATCAAAGTGAAACCATACCGGATCGGTCGAGGCCCGGGTTAACAACGTCCGCCACCGGTGCTGTTGACAAACAGGGTGCCGGCGGAAATTGTACTACTGTTAGTCGAAGACCCCGAGGAGGGAAACGTGTCAGGAGACAGAGGGAGAGGAGGAAAGTGAAGAATGTAGGACTGAGGGTTGCAACTCTAAATGTGGGGACAATGACAGGCAAAGGTAGAGAGCTGGCTGACATGATGCAGAGAAGAAAGGTAGATGTTTTATGTGTCCAAGAGACCAAGTGGAAGGGCAGCAAGGCTCACAGTATTGGAGCAGGGTTTAAACTGTTTTACCATGGTGTGGATAGAAAGAGAAATGGAGTAGGGGTGGTCCTGAAGGAGGAGTTGGCAAAGAATGTAGTAGAGGTGAAGAGAGTGTCAGATAGGGTGATGTGTCTAAAGGTAGAAGTAGAAGGTCTGATGCTAAACATAGTAAGTGGTTATGCTCCACAGGTTGGATGTGATGGGGAGGAGAAAGATAAATTTTGGAAAGATTTGGATGAAGTGATAGAGAGTATTCCCAGGGAGGAAAGAGTGGTGATTGGAGCAGACCTGAATGGACATGTTGGTGAAGGAAACAGAGGGGATGAGGAAGTGATGGGTAGGTTTGGTCAGGCGTAACTTTAGGTCTAACATTGGGGGGGTTGTGATTAACAATAAACACGAAAAAATTGTACACTATACGCTTCAGTGTTTAATACGCGTCATCTCTTCTTCTTCTTCTTCGATGGTGTTTACTGGCAGTTTACAAACTCAGTGTATTACCGCCATCAACCGGACGGAGATGTAATTCAAGAGTCTACTTTCAACAAAAAATAAATTAATTAATTAATAAAAATAAAATTAAATCCTTTCAGCTAATTTTGTAACTTTCAAATATTTAACAAGTGCTTTAGTTATAACCTGTGACTGATTTTTCTTCAATAAAGTAACCATTGTCACCGAACTCCCCATTACCCTTTCCAGTGCCTTCCTCTCTTTATTATATTTCTTACAATAAATCAACACATGTTCCACTCCTTCCAGTACCCCACAATTAGAGCAGTCACCTGATGGATGTTTTCCTATTATCTTTAGACCACTATTTAATGTAGTGTGCCCAATCCTCAACCTGTTAATCCATACTTCCTCTCTCCTAGTCATTAAACTACTATCGTCACTTAGGAGTACCTCCTTCTGTATGTTATGTAAATGTCTTCCTCTTTCCTCTAAATCCCACCTCTCCTGCCACATATCATTTATTTTATCTTTAACAATTATTTTTATTTCTGCTTTACTTAATGGGACATCATATTCAATTTCTCTTGCTGTATACGCGTCATCTCCACGCGACGCGTCAGCTTTGTCCTGATCAAGATGGCGGCGACAGGACCCAGCTAGTACGAAGAACTTCACAAAGAAACACGGTAAAAACAATTATTTCTTTGCGAGAAAAAATATATTACTAAGCTGACTTTATAGAAGACGTGTTCTTGAGTTTAACGAAATGTTCAAATCGGCTGGATTTAAAAAAAAAAGTTCGCTGATTTTTATGCAGGCGCCAGGCGGGTCAAACCGGACGCTTTCTTTCTTTAAATTTAGCTAAATAAACGCTTAAAAATATACAGTATTTCTTCGCTGACTTATGGGTGATAGTAGACATACTCCTGAGTTTGACGAAATGTTCAAATCAGCTGGATTAAAAAAAAAAGTTCGCTGATTTTTATGCAGGCGCCAGGCGGGTCAAACCGGAGCTTTGTTTCTTTAAATTTAGTTAAATAAACGCTTAAAAAATATATTTCTTACCTCACTACAGCAGACGGGCTCCTGAGCTGAACCAAATGTGAAATCAGCTGGATTTAAAAATCCGCGGTGTGGTTTATGAGTGGTATCTTGCAAACAAAAACAGCGAACCTCACAGCTAATAGCAGCTACATCCATAGCAAGGGGCAGGCAGCGACAGAGTCAGTCAGACCAAAGGAGGCCTTTTTCGGACACATGCATGTAGAAACTTCTGGGCAACTTCATGAGCAGCTCCGTGACTCACGTGACTTCCTGTAGCCGGTGAGATGGGTGATACCAAATTATTTGCAGGGGAGGGGGTCAGTCCTCAGGGAGTTTGTTAAAAACATGCAGCAATTTTACTAAAAAATTTGAATGAATAAAGAAAATCAATTATTGATGTAAGATATGTATAATGACGAAATGATGTCATTTTATTGGGGGGGTTGAAATGACCGGATCAAATTATTGTGGGGGTCAAAACCCCCACAACCCCCGTGTAAATTACGCCTATGGGTTTGGTGTCAAGGAAAGAAACCAGGAAGGACAGATGGTGGTGGATTTTGCCAAGAGAATGGAAATGGCTATAGTCAATACCTATTTCCAAAAGAGGGAGGAACATAGAGTGACCTATAAGAGTGGAGGAAGGAGTACACAGGTCGATTACATTCTGTGTAGAAGAGGAAACCTGAGAGAGATTGGAGACTGTAAGGTTGTAGCAGGGGAGAGCGTGGCCAGACAGCATCGGATGGTTGTGTGTAGAATGACTGTTGTTGCGAAGAAGAGAAAAAGAGTAAAATCAGAGAAGAAGACCAAATGGTGGAAGCTAAAGAAGGAAGAATGTTGTGAGAAATTCAGAGACGAGCTGTTAAAGGCTCTGGGTGGTAAGAAAGAGCTTCCAAGTGACTGGGCTACTACAGCAACAGTAATTAGAGAGACAGGTAGGAAGGTACTTGGTGTGTCATCTGGACAGAGAATGGATGATAAGGAAACCTGGTGGTGGAATAGTGAAGTGCAGGATGCCATTCAAAGAAAGAGATTAGCCAAGAAGAAATATGACTGTGAGAGGACTGAAGAGAGGAGACAGGAATATAAGGAGATGGGACATAGAGCAAAGAGGGAAGTAGCTAAGGCAAAGCAGAGGGCGTACAATGAGTTGTATGGGAGACTGGACACTAAAGAGGGCGAGAAGGACTTGTACCGATTGGCAAGACAGAGGGATCAGGCTGGAAAGGATGTGCAGCAGGTTAGGCTTATTAAAGATGGGAATGGGAATGTTCTAACAAGTGAGGAGAGTGTGATGGGAAGATGGAAGGATTACTTTGAGGAGCTAATGAATGAAGAGAATGAAAGAGAAAGAAGAGTGGAGGTCATAGAAACTGTGGACCAGGAAGTGGGAAAGATTAGTGAGGGTGAAGTCCGGAAAGCTCTGAAAAGAATGAAGAAGGGGAAGGCAGTAGGACCTGATGACATACCAGTGGAGGTTTGGAAATGTCTTGGAGAGGTGGCAGTGAGGTTTTTGACTCAAATATTTAATGGAATATTTGAGGGTGAGAAAATGCCTGAAGAATGGAGAAGAAGTGTGCTGGTTCCCATTTTTAAGAACAAGGGTGATGTACAGAGTTGTAGCAACTACAGGGGAATTAAGTTGATGAGCCACACAATGAAGATCTGGGAGAGAGTTGTGGAAGGAAGGCTTAGACAAGAGGTGACTATCTGTGAGCAGCAGTATGGTTTCATGCCAAGAAAGAGCACCACAGATGCCATCTTTGCTTTGAGGATGTTGATAGAGAAGTACAGAGAGGGTCAGAAAGAACTCCATTGTGTGTTTGTGGATTTAGAAAAAGCATATGACAGGGTGCCAAGAGAAGAGGTGTGGTATTGCATGAGGAAATCTGGAGTGGCAGAAAAGTATGTTAGACTGGTACAGGACATGTATGAGGACAGCAGGACAGTGGTGAGATGTGCTGTGGGAGTGACAGATAGCTTCAAGGTGGCGGTGGGATTGCATCAAGGATCGGCTCTGAGCCCCTTCTTGTTTGCTCTGGTGATGGACCGACTAACAGATGAGGTCAGGCAGGAATCCCCATGGACTATGATGTTTGCAGATGACATTGTGATCTGTGGTGAGAACAGGGAACAAGTGGAAGAGAACTTGGAGAGGTGGAGGTATGCTCTTGAAAGAAGAGGAATGAAAGTCAGTCGTAGTAAGACAGAGTACATGTGTGTGAATGAGAGGGAGGCCAGTGGAACAGTGAGGCTACAAGGAGCAGAGGTCACAAAGGTGCAGGACTTCAAGTACTTGGGGTCCACTGTCCAGGAAAATGGGGAATGTGGTAAAGAGGTGAAAAAGAGAGTCCAGGCAGGATGGAGCGGATGGAGAAAAGTTTCAGGAGTGATTTGTGACAAAAAGGTGTCAGCAAAGGTCAAAGGAAAAGTTTACAAGACAGTGGTGAGACCAGCTATGTTGTATGGTCTGGAGACAGTGGCATTGACAAAAAGACAGGAGAAAGAACTGGAAGTAGCAGAAATGAAGATGCTGAGGTTCTCCTTAGGAGTGACAAGGATGGATAAGATCAGGAATGAGATCATCAGAGGTACAGCACATGTTGAACAACTGGGAGATAAAGTTAGGGAGGCCAGACTGAGATGGTTTGGACATGTCCAGAGGAGGGACAGTGGGTATATTGGTAGAAGGATGTTAGAAATGCAGCTGCCAGGAAAAAGACAAAGAGGGAGACCAAAGAGGAGATATATGGATGCAGTTAGAGAGGACATGAAGGTAGTTGGAGTGAGGACAGAGGATGCAGAGGACAGAGTGAGGTGGAGGAGGATGACTCGCTGTGGCGAGTCCTGAAAAGGGAAAAGCCGAAAGAAGAAGAAGAAGAAGAAGAAGAAGAAGAAGAAGGTAGCTAAAAAAAGGTAGAAATAAGCAGAAATTACTAAAATAAAGTGGAGTGTGCACAAATGTGCCCACTATTGCTGAAAGAAGCAGAAATTAGCACAAAAAAGTTGAAATTGTATGAGAAAAGCTTAAATTTGCCAAAAACAGCTGAATAATAGCTAAAGCAAGCAGAAAGAAGCTTAATTTACTTGAAGGAGGTGCGTAGAGCAGAAACATGCTTAATTAATTTTAAAATTTTAAAATGACTGCAAAAAATTTGGAATTAGCTGAAAAAGGTGAAATTAGCATAAATTAGCTGAATTTAGCAGAAATAAGCTTAAAGGAGCATAACAAGCTGGATTTAGCAGAAACAAGTTACAAGAGGCACAAAAATGTTGGACTTAGCTGAATAAATCTGAAAGGAGCACAAAACAGGAAACACTCAGGAAACAGGAAACACTCCTGCTAAACACTCTGCCTGCTCTGCCCCCCCTCCCATTTGAACTGCCTTAACTCTAAAACTTTCTCACACATTACCACACAACACAAAGATTTTAACACTGGACTCTGTGTCATCAAACGGGTTATTCACTAAACTCTCGGTCATGTGCTCATACAGTTTGCACTACTTCTCATACTTGCACTAATGTTTGTATTACATCACTGCCTATAATCATAATACTGTTTACATTCTCTGTTTACATTTATTAATACTGTTTACTTTTATTACTACTGCTTACATGTAATTACTACTGTTTACATTTTCACTACTCTAATATCTACACCACTGCTGATACATATACAGTGTGCTCTGAACGGTCTTATTTAGGGATGCCCAATGTGCCTTACTGCATATGCCACTTTTTGCCTCTATAACGACATCAACTACTACCTCATACATATACTGTGTACATTAACTCATACGCTGCTTTGCCACTTTGCAAATGTCAATACTAGAAACCTTTAGTTTATTTTAGTTATACTTTTTATACTCTTTTTTTATACTAGTATGCAAAAAACTCAGGACAGTATTATGTTCATTAAATGTTTAATGTTTTAGCTTTAGAGTTGGTGTAAATTTTATGTTCATTGAATGTTTAATGTTTTAGTTTTAGAGTTGGTGTAAATTTTCATACTCTTATACCACTATGCAAAAACTCAGGACAGTGTTAGTTTTACTATTTTATGCTTATGTCTATTATTATATGTTCAGTGTTTCAATGTTTAGATGTTTACTGTTGCACCGAGGGACTGAGAGAAACGCAATTTCGGTCCTGTGTATGTCCTGTACAGTACATATTGCAGATCTGACAATAAAGTTGACTTTGACTTTGACTTTGACTTTGAAAACGGTTGGAAAAAATAAACTGTTCAACGCTGAAGTTGTAGATTTTTATTTTTTGCAGAAGGAAGCTGAAAGAACTTAATCTGATTTAAATGTGAACATAGTAGTAAAAGGTTGTAAACAGATCAAAAGTTATGAAGGATGTAAAATGAGCTCAATTCATAAAGGGAAATATTTTATATTTAATAAAGATAATTACGATGAATGGATTTACAGCAAACAGGATGTGCGCTTAAGGAAAAAGCAGCTGCGATGTCAAATACGATTTTACAGGTTGAATTATATGACATATTATAAATAAAATGGTTTAAACGTTTATTAAGTCATCAACAAATAAAAACACTGGAATGAAAGTTAATGCAGCCACCGTGCAAAGTGTGCGAAATGTTTGAAATGTGTGTGTAGTGAACCAAACGGGGTTCTCTAATACACCTTCGTCTCTTTGATATGTCCCAGTGACACCTTTTCACTGATACTCTCAGTAAAAAGACATTAACACTATTTTATTACATTATTTTGAATCAAAACACAATAAGTCATAAGAGACTCTCTTATTCCTCTATTTTTGTGTTAATGAATAACCTTGTGTTACTTGTATAAGCATTATTGAATCCAATGTTATTTCAAAATAATGATCACTTCTTCATATGATGAATCAAACGGTGAAAGTGAATTAATATGTCAGACTGAACTCCTCAGTTTGTTAGAAGTTAGAACACAGTTTTAATCAGTTGTTTTATGAAGCTGGCTCCAGTCAATCTGTTTCTCTCTCTTCATTCTAAACATTTTCTCTGTTCTAAAAAACTGATATCTGAGTGACCTTCATCCACTGGTTCGTTTGGACCAATGGGGAAAGAACAAGTCACTGATCACAGATCCTTCCTAAAAGTTCTAAGCTGTTGCTGGAACTGACAGTTTTGCTGGGGACTTCAAGACATGAAGTCGTCCCAAAGAGCTGGATGAATGTCAGTCACACGCTAAGGACACGTCATTCAGTTAAGGACTAATAACATGTTGTTATGAGTCCACTTCGAACCGAGCGTAAGCTCGAAACTTTGTTTGTTTCTTTCTGGAATAAGTTATCTTGAGCCAGAAACCAGGAGCTGACGCATTTTCTGATGACCAACGCGAAACCAGGAGACGTTGGAAGGTAAACGAATAACCTGCTCAGATGTACTGGCCCCGCAAGGACCCCGTGCATCTGAAAAGCTACAAGGTCTTCTCTTACCGGGCTGTCGTCAAAAGGTAAAGAGCTGTTTACAAATGTACCTGGAATTTAGCAGAAGTCGGATGGAAAGTGTCATTTCTGGTTACACTCAAGATAAATAACTAAATCTCTCCCTATTCCTCTTAAATCTCTCCTATCTCCATTCTAGCTGGTAACTACTACAGACCTGTGGCTCTCACATCTGTAGTCATGAAAACCTTTGAACGTCTGGTTTAATCCCACCTCAAGTCTATCAGCAATCCCCTCCTGGACCCTCTGCAGTTCGCCTACAGAGCTAACAGGTCTGTAGATGACGCCATAAACCTGGCCCTCCACTCCATCCTGCAGCATCTGGACTCCCCAGGAACCTATGCTAGGATCCTGTTTGTGGACTTCAGCTCTGCATTCAACACCATCCTTCCTGCTTTGCTCCAAGACAAGCTCTCTCTGCTCGGTGTACCTGACGCCACCTGCAGGTGGATCACTGACTTCCTGACAGACCGGAGTCAGCGCGTGCGGCTGGGGAAAGCTGTCTCGGACACTCAGACCATAAGCACAGGTTCACCACAAGGCTGTGTTCTTTCCCCTCTGCTCTTCTCCCTGTACACCAACTGCTGCACCTCCAACCATGACTCCGTAAAACTTATTAAGTTTGCGGACGACACCACCCTCATCGGGCTCATCTCGGATGATGATGAGTCTGCGTACAGGAGAGAGGTGGGCCGGCTGGTGACCTGGTGCAGCAACAACAACCTGGAGCTCAACGCCCAGAAGACAGTGGAGATGATTGTGGACTTCAGGAAAGACAGAGCCCCTCTGCCCCCCATCACCTTTAACAACACCCCCATCATCATTGGGGACTGCTACCGGTTCCTCGGCACCACCATCACCCAGGACCTCAAGTGGGAGCCAACCATCAGCTCCCTCATCAAAAAGGCTCAGCAGAGGATGTACTTCCTGCGACAGCTGAGGAAGGCCAAGCTGCCGGCCAAGCTGATGGTGCAGTTCTACACGGCCATCATCGAGTCCATCCTCAGCGCGTCCATCACAGTGTGGTACGCCGGGGCCACTGTCAGGGACAGACACAGACTGCAGCGCATTGTGCGCTCTGCTGAGAAGGTAATCGGCTGTAGTCTCCCATCTCTCCATGACCTGTACGTCTCCAGGACTGTGAGGCGAGCAGGTCGGATCACAGCTGACCCTTCTCACCCTGCATACGGTCTGTTCGAACCACTCCCCTCAGGCAGGAGGCTTCGGTCAATTGGGACCAGAACCTCCCACCATAAAAACAGTTTCTTCCCCTCTGCTGTCAGACTTTTGAACACTCATAACCATGTTACCTCATAACTTGCCTTGGTCGCTGTATTTTGTATTTTGATTGCACCACTCTAATTGCACTGTTTCTTAGTAGGTTTTGTTCACTGAATATTGTATTGATTGTATTGATGTTTTATGGTTTATGCTTTTTATGTTTTATGTTTCTATATTTTATGCACCGTTATGCCGAAGCAAATTCCTAGTCTGTGAATCCTGTTCATTGACAATGGCGATAATAAACAGAATCTGAATCTGAATCTGAACTATATTCAAGCTAAAGAGCCACAGACTAAGTACAGGTAGTCCCCGATTTACGAGCGCTCTGATCTACGAGGTTCCAGACTTACGAGCTGGCGAATTTTTGGAAAAAACGCAAAAAATACTGAGTTTTCATGTGTTTTTTCACCACAGTTCGTTAGCTAAACATGTGGACACACGTTTCCGATCATTTTTATGCACTCATAAGCAGTTTTTTGATGAAAAACGAGTGTTTGTAGTCGCGCTAGCGAAACCGTTCCAATTTACGAGCGAAATTCCGGACTTACGAGAGACATGGCAACCGTTCCGAAATACGAGATTTCCGGTTTACGAGCGCCTCGTTGTAACGGATCTCGCTCGTAAATCAGGGACTACCTGTATAATGACATCCTGTATTTATGTCTGTTGTGTTACAATTTAAATGTGCTGACGTATTAGTCAGAGTCAGAGTCAGAGAGTCTTTATTGTCATTTGCACCGCATGTAGTACATGTGATGAAAACGAAATTATGTACACGGGGTCCCAGTTACATCCAACAACAACTACAAGAGAAACAACAAATGCAAGAGAAAAACAGTAATAACATTCTAGGATTAACTAAGAGAAGCATCAGCTAGTAATACTCTAAGCCCTAATGTAGTAGAAAAACATCGTTATAAACAGCAGCACGAACATGAGTCATTATGAGCAGATGGTCACAGGTGAAACGCAGCAACAAGAAACAGATCAGCATCAACATGATGTGATATTTTGCAGTGTTTATTCTTGTTATTTATTTATTCATGAGTCTGACAGCCTCAGGGTAGAAGCTGTTCCTCAGTCTAGTGGTTCTACATTTGATGCTCCTCAACCTCCGTCCTGAGGGGAGTGGGGCAAAGAGCGAGTGTGCTGGGTGAGTGAGATCCTTCATGATGCAGGTGGCTCTTTTCCTGCACCTGGAGGTGTAAACGTCCGCGATGGTGGGGAGTCTGACTCCAACAGACTTCTGTGCAGCCTTCACCACTCTCTGTATTAAATAGCAAGAAAGTGAAATCATGTCAATCAAGTGTAATGGTGTTAATTTAGTTGATTTATTTTAAATAAATGGTAGTGTCTTTGACATACCAAACTAAGTTAACGTCTCTGTCACTTAATGGCTTTATTTATTTATCCATCATAAAGATCATAGAAATATTGGGTAAACTGAAAAAGAAAAGAATCCGTGAAATTACTATTCAATCTGAATAAGTAAATTAATTAAGGTAAAGAGGTCAGTATTAATATTGACCCCCTATATCCTTTACATGTGTTAAAATATATTTCACTCTAGTTAACAGTAATTTTTTTATTCATTTTCCATTTTCACACCAACAAATAACTGTTAAAATTGTACAAATAACTGAATGATATCAGTTTTACAGACTTGTTGCTGTCTGCAAATGAAAAATAACTAAGCTGTGTATTTGTGATGTTTTTAAATAAATAATTAATGCTTTTTTTTCTTCTTACACAAACCGTGGCACAGCAAGTTTCTTGTTTTCCTCAACTTCTTTCAGTTTTTATTTCCCGAGCCCGGGTTGCCAGCAGGTCTTGTCCAGAATCAGTCTGAGCTCATTCTAATTTGAACGCTGGTTTAACGTCAACTTTAAGTTGTTTCATGACAGAAGAAAGCAGAAATCGTACAATACTTACTTACTTACTTACTTACTTACTACTTACTTACTTACTTACTTACAATAAGGACAAAAATAGTTTTGAGCTGCTGTGTGTGTTTTTTATTTTATTTTTTAAATCTTCATCTTTCTCTGAATTTAATTTAAAAAACTGGGCCTGACTTCCTTTTTCTGATCTTGTTCATTAGATACAACTTTTTTCAAAGAACTATGGAATCTATAGATTACTACCTTTAGCAAACATTTTAATCATAATTTCCCCTCTAAATGAGATCTACAGCTCATGAATAAATATTAATCTGATAACTGTAATCATGATTCTGATGCTTTTTAAATCTGTTTTCTGACTGTGAGTACTGAAACTGTCCATCATCCATCAGCAGAGATGATTCCAGGAACATCTCAGCTGCTTCCTTTGACTTTGTCTGCAGAAACTCTCTGAGGTCGTTGGGAACACACTTGTTGTCCTAAAGGCCCCAGGGCCTCCTCTGTTCCAGTGGTAATGGACATGTCAGTCAATGGGATCATCTCCTGACCAGTCACTAACGTTAATGACCTCCGTACACATGATGGACACATGCTCCACGCTTAGTGAGTGATGAGGTCCAACATGGGTTCAAGCCCAGCTAGTGTCAAAGTAAGAGTCTAATTTATAAAATCAGTGGACCTTCCTTGTCCACGTGCCGTCAGGTTGTATCGCATTTGTTTCTGTTAAACGCAAAAATGGATGATAGTGTAAAAACAGATTTTCTTTTAAATTAAGACCTTAAAAAAACAGCTTATTATTTAAATCTTGATCACTTGTTGTATTTTTGAGAATAAGATTGACTATACGGCGGTGCGTCCCTGCTTAGAGGTTCTCGTGGGCCGGCTAGCAGCTCTCAAGGTTCACCGATGGGTCTGGAGATCTGGTTCTGGTGCAGTTCTGGTCCAGTTCGGTGGTTTCAGTGCGGCTTCGCTGGGCGCCGATCATATCAAAACTTTACCTCTGGTTTTGTGTCAGCTGAAGGAAATGGGGCTTCTGGGCGGGGCCCTGTTGCCTTCTGGGAAATGTGGTCGTTTTGAGTGGTAATACAGTGGAGGCTCACTGGGAGAAAACTACAAAATGGCAGCACTGTTCAAATAATTTTTATTTATTTATTTATTTTTTACTGTACAGTAAAAATCCAGTACAGGTAGTCCCCGGGTTACGACAGAGATCTGTTCCTACGTGGCGTTGTAAAGCGAATTTAGTCGTAAGTCGAAAAATACGTACAAACTGCACCTTATGTACGTACAATACTGTATTTTACCAAGCACTTAGCCTATCCTAACACGGTACCCTACATAATTATCAAAAAACACATACATTTGGAGCCATAATGAAGGAAAAAAAAGAGTTATTTTCCTACTGGGAGCTGGTGAAGCCTTTCTCCGCCTGTTAGCATGTTAGCTCGTTGTTCCTCCAACATCTGAGGCTGCCTGTAGTTTTCCATTGCTTCGCGCGGTCCACAGCACAGTAAGGTCTGTTAGTGTAGCCGGGTCGGGTGTGGTTAAAATTGAGCACTGAAGTTTAAAAGGATTAAAAATACTATTTTAAATAAATAAAATTGGTTAAAATGGTTGTACCTAAAAAGTTACCTTTAAAAGCACGCAGGCCCGTTTGCAGAGGAGGTTTAGGACAAGCTTACACACTGACACCAGTTAAATTGCACAATTGTTTAATTAAATAAAATCCTAAATTTAAAATGTTTACAGTTTTAAAAGGCAGTTAAAGCTCAATTCAGAATAAAAGTGCAATTCATATCAGTATAAAAAAGGAAAGAAAATCATTCACACACACACACACAGACACACACATTTCCCACACCAAACAGTATTCAGTCACCGCCTGGAGGGATCCTTTTATTATCACACGACAGTCCAAAGTCCACCCTGGTCTAATCTGTCGCTCCGGAAGAGACGCCACTCCAGCCGACACCCGCTAGTTAGTTGAGCTGGACAGTGGTCCAGTTCAGCCCGCAGGACGCGTGACGCAGCCCGCTCCACGCCGTCCAGACAGCGAACACCAACACAGGACCAGTCGGCAGTTGAACGACCCAGATGGAGGGCAGAACCAGTCGGGACCATCCGGACAGCAGCAAACACACAGCAAGGACAAACAGCAGGGAACACCGAGTTCCACCTCTAGCAGGAGAGGGAAACGGGAAGCTTGCAATTATGGTCGCGAGAACAGTACATCGCGACCATGCACCCGCTAGCGCGACACAGCTAGCACCGCCGCCGGAAGGCGGATGACGTGTGTCAATCCTGAGAACTGGGCCCGTTTTAAACAGGAAGCCAGCCCCAGACCCACCAATCGCATCGCAGCAACTGTGGTGCGTTTAATGTCCGCAGGACATCCTAGTACCACATTAGCATGTTAACTCGTTGCTCCACCAACATCTGCAGCTGCCTGTGCTTCGCGCAGTCCAGGGCATTTACAGTAACGTCTGTTAGCATGTTAGCTTGTTGCTCCTAACCTCCTCTGCCTCCGGTCTGCCTGTAAACCTCCGGTTCAACAATAAGGTCTCCTGTGAATTTCCACTGAGTGCCGCTGCTTCTGCTGCTGTCAAAACCGGAAGGAAGTCAGAACTCAGGTTCAAAATTAAAAAAAAAAAAAAAAAATTTAATTTTTTAAAAATGAGATGCTTGACGTAACCTCGAAACGACATAAGTCGAGGCAGTCGTAAGTCGAGGACTACCTGTACTGTCCCAATCACGTGAGTAATGTTAAAGTTGACGACCATGTGTCCAGTTTTATTTGTTTTTGTACAATATAATGGACTGTTTGTACGTCCACAAACCGTGATGGAGTGAGTCTACGAAAGTCGAACCGCGAAGTAGTGAGGGACTACATCAAAACATAAAAATCTTCCTTTGTGAGGACGACCCAGGAGAGACGGCGACTCTCTGAAAGAGACGTGTGTTTTAAACTGCAGCGCGTCCGGAGGCCTGATGACAGAGGGAGCTTCTGGTGGATCATACGACCTGTATTGTCCTCCTGGGACCAGCCTCTTCTGAAAACTGCAGAAAGCCTGTAATCAGATTAAAGCTTGCTGGGAAGAGGAGGAGGGATTTTTGAGGACCGGCAAAGAGGTCGTGGAAATTTTCTAATCAGTATCTGCCATTGAAGTGCAGGAGAGGGGGCTAAATAACGCAGCAGGAGGGGAGGCAGCAGCCAAGCTGGAGGGACAAATTGGCCTGTTGCTGGGGAGGG
>JBBPBX010086395.1:0-14907 GCA_038048925.1 Garcialebias charrua | reverse complement strand
TATATAATGTAGATCGGTAAGTCATCATGTGATTTAGATCTACGACTAAGTTTTGGAGCCAACCTAATTTAAGATGGTCACCACAGCTAGCTGTGCTTAATGAATTGCAATGACTTGGCGGTTTTACAAAGTTTTAGCAAAAGCTATGTCATCCTGAGAGTCAACCCAAGCCCATACTCCGAGCGCAAACTGATCGCACTAGATAGTGTCTGAGACTTCAGCCTGCCAGGCCGAGGTTAATTTTTATTAAAGGATTAACATTTAAATGTAATGTATTTTCTGTATGTTAACTTAAATATAAACAATAAAGGAATACATTCTGGCTGGCTAGAATGTTGCTAACTATTTTTTTTAATTGCTAGCTATTATATTGCCATTGCTATCTTGAGCAGTCTGTCACAAAACGAAAGACGAAATGTTTCTACAATTTTTTGCTTTGTTTTGTTTTTTGAATGTCCAGAGGACCAGACTTAGCTTTTTTAGATTTTTCTACCTGGATTATTGAGCATGCATCAGGGTAAAACACCTTTTCCATTTCATTCATTTTACTTCATTAAAAATGCCATCAGTTTTGACAGACAATAGTGATTTGATTCCCAAAGAGTTATTAGCTGAAAAACTGGCATGCAATTAAAGTCCATCAGCACATCAGGTAAAGGATGGTATATATATATAATAAAAAAAAGGCAGATACAACTTGATAAACACAAATACAAAGAGAAAATAGAGGCCTCTCTGGCATCTGGAAACTGTAGACAGGCATGGCAGGGAGTAAAGACTATGACTAACATTCCACACAAAGGTAAAGGGCCATCATCAAATCAATATTTGCCTGAAATTAGTGGAGCAGAGCTGCCAAATCAGCTTAATAATTTCTTCTGCAGGTTTGAAGAAAGCTGCAAAGACACTGCTCATCAGAGGAGCGAGCAGGATGTGCCCCCAATGCCTCCATTTATCATAAAAGTGTCAGAGGTTGAACATGTGTTTAGAATCTGTAATCCTCAAAAAAGTCCTGGACCTGACAACATCTCTGGCAAGGTTCTTAAAAATTGTGCCTCACAACTAGCACCAGTTTTTACAGATATTTTTAACTATTCTTTGAGACACCATACAGTTCCTTTATTATGGAAAACATCCATAATTGTGCCGGTGCCTAAAGTTCAAAGGCCATCAGGGTTAAATGATTTCCGTCCCATCGCACTGACATCTCTGGTGATGAAGAGCTTTGAGCGTATAATTAAAAAAGTCCTTCTCTGTCAAACACAGCATCTTCTAGACCCACTACAGTTTGCATATCAGCCCTCTAGAGGGGTGGATGATGCTGTTCTGACTATGCTGCATCTACTCTATTCCCACCTTGAAAGACCAAAAGCACATGTAAAAATTTTATTTGTGGATTTTTCATCAGCTTTTAATACTATTCAGCCAAAGATTTTAACAGAAATCTTAACAAAAGAGTTTTTAATCTCACAGAGCTTGGTTTTATGGATTACAGACTTTTTAACAGGTAGGGTCCAGCAGGTCAGAGTGGGTTCAACACTCTCTGACAAAACAACCACCAGCACTGGCTCTCCCCAAGGGTGTGTTTTATCTTCACTGTTATTTATTCTGTACACAAACTCCTGCAGAAGTACTTTCCCAAATAGACATTTAATTAAATATGCTGATGACACTGCCCTGGTAAGCCTTTTAAACGACAAGGAAGAAGAGCACGGACCAGTTCTGGACTTCTTCATTAATTGGTGCAAACAATCAAAACTGGTTCTGAACACGGACAAAACAAAAGAAATGACTATTGACTTCAGGAAGCTTCAGTCATTCTCTCCAACAACCATCAATGGAGAGAAGATTGAAACTGTCTCGTGCTACAAGTACCTGGGCGTGGTTCTGGACTGTCACTTAAAGTGGGACTCATGGGCTGACCTTATTAGCACCAAGGCTCAGCAGAGGATGTATTTTTTAAAGAAACTGGGTTCTTTTAGAGTCAATAACTCAATGCTTTTAATGTTTTATTCTGCTTTTATTGAAGGTATTTTAACGTTTTGTAACATCTGTTGGTTTGGCAATGCTACAGAGGCTCAGAAGAAATCCTTGAGAAGTATAGTAACTACAGCCAGCAAACTGTTAGGGACCACTCTGCCAAGTATGGAAAAGATATACATGGACAGAGTTATGAGGAAGGCAAACAAGATTATAGCAGACGACACACATCCCCTAAGATCTTCATTTGAGTTGCTTCCTTCAGGGCGAAGGTATGGCCTTCCTTTATTCTCAAGAAACAGAACAAAATTTTCTTTCATACCACAAGCAATTAAATCATTAAATAATACTAAGGTATCATGAATTACTGAGCTGAAACATCTTTGCTGTAATGATGGATGATGATGTCATGTATGTATAAGTATGTCACTGCTTGGCAGCACGGTGGCACAACTGGTAGAGCTGCTGCCTCTCAGCGAGAAGGTTGCCGGTTCAAATCCCGGTCCGGGGCCTTTCTGGGTGGAGTTTGCATGTTCTCCCCGTGCATGCGTGGGTTTCCTCCGGGTACTCCGGTTTCCTCCCACAGACCAAAAAACATGCATGTTAGGCTGATTGGTGACTCTAAATTGACCCTAGGTGTGAGTGTGAGAGTGGATGGTTGTTTGGTGTGAGTGAGACAGGTCCCTCTTGTAAATGAGTCCCCGTGACTCAACGAGGCTAGCCTGTATAAGTAAAGGTTGAATGAATGAATGTCCTTTATGTCAATGCCTGCTGACAAATGTTGCAAATTAATTTCCCTACGGGGACAAATAAATCTATATCTATCTATCTATCTATCTATCTATCTATCTATCTATATAATTTCTTCACTGGATTATTTTCTAGATAATTTCCTGTATTTTTCCTTTAGGCAAACTGCCAAAGGTGATATTTTTTCATCTGTCAGTCGTGTGTAAACTCTTCATCGTTGGACATAAATCTACTACTGATGAACTTTCTGAGTCAACACAATTCAAGATGACCACAACAGCTAACCAACCTTAGAGCTTCAACATTAATCAGTAGTAGTGAACAGATTTAACCGTTTTATGGATACTGAGTTACAATTTGACATGGTAATACATTAGTGCAGATGTGGTAACAGATCCATTAATACAATATGTGACCTGTTCAAAGTCAAAGGTCAAAGTCAACTTTTTTGTCAAAACTGCAATATGTTGGAATCTGTTGGAATCCTGGCAAAAATCAATGCTGATTTGTTCCTGTTTTTGATTTTGTACATCTACCTTATAATGTTTGCTACTATTTGCTACTTTTTCTTTTGTCTATTGTTTAATGTACTTGTACCATTGCTGTTCATCATTCTTTAGTTTGTAGCAGGTCGCTTTCGTAAATGAGCCCTCGAAGCTCAATAAGATTTACCTGACTAAATAAAGGTTGAATGAATGTACAGGACATACACAGGATTGAAATTGCATTTCTCTCTGTCCCTCGGTGCAACAGTAAACACTTAAAAACTAAAACACTGAAACATTTAATAAACATAAGCATAAAATGAAATAATAAAAGTGTAATACTGTCCTGAGTTTTTTCTGTTACATCCAACCAAGGATTAAGTGGTACATAGCCACATCTACCCCAACTACAGCTGGCTGAGTGGTTAGAGCAGCTGTCCTCTAATGGGAGAGTTGGGGTTCAATTCCACCAGCAGTCACATGTTGAAGTGTCACTGGGCAAGACACTGAACCCCTCATTACATCCAATGTGTGTCCTATCGGTGTATGAATGTGATAAAGCACTGATTAATCTTTTTACAGATAGTAGAGTGCTGTATAAATGGGTAAAAGAGGACACAGATTGTAGTGTAAAGCACTTTGAGTATCTTGGTAAGATAGAAAGTTGCTATATAGGTACAGACCATTTACCATTTGTGGTGTATTGGTAGAAAAATTAATGACTTTGACTTTTTTTTAAATATACTGAATAAATATGGGTCCCTTAAAGGAGACGACATATTGGTTTTTTAATTTTTTATGGTATTTCTGTGGGCTATCCAGACCATATTCATTCAATTTAATGCACAAAATAATTCTTAGATAATAAAATATCCCCTTTCTAGTTATGCATTTTCTGACTTCCGTTCTAAACGACTGGTTTATGATAATGAGCTCTGAAGGCCACGCCCTACAAAAATCTGTTTACATTAACTCCGCCCTCTGTAACAGCCAGTATCTCTAATGTTGTTGTTTTAAAATTAGCTCTTTTTTAATTACTCATTTGACTTACTGTTAGTGCTAGCTTAAGATAACTTACCGAAAGCCGTCTGCGCGCGCCGCCATTTGCAGCTCCTTTTAGCATTAGCCCACCTCCGAGGCTAATGATAGCTCTTCCTCCTCCGGCACACCGCCAGTTAACCGCTCGTTGCATGCGGCGCTTTTGGGAGCGATCGCTGCTTCAGTCCACACACACACAAAGTTCACCGAGTGTCTCCAGTTAATTTATCCGTATGAGGCAACCTCTGACCGGACCCCACGGACCTCAAAAGCCAGCAGCTCCCAGCAGTTCCCGCACGCAGATGGTCCCTTCGCCGGCGGTCTGCTCGTTTTATTTCTGCCGGCTGCGCGTTGGGAGCGATCGCTAAAAATTGAACTAAAACGTAAAAATAACAATTATACTTTATTTATAAAGCCATTTAAAACAACCACAGCTGCAACAAAGTGCTGTACACATGAAATTAAGAACATTTATGAAATCAGGAATCAGGTGAGGGGCTGGACTCAGGTTTGGTGTGGGTTGTGGCTGCGGTTTGTGACGTCACAAACCGCAGGAAGTGAAAACAAAGTGTTTCTATCACAGACAAATAAATCTACTTAGAGTAAATAAACCACTGGGTGCATTTCTTTGGCCTTAGGACTGTTTTTTTTATGAAGTACATACCCAAAGTTGAGTAAAAAAAAACATTAAAAAGTGAATTTTGAATCTGTGGTCCCCTTTAAAGGAAATTTTCAAAATACAACCCTAAATAATTTTTAACCTCCTGAAACCCGAGCTCTGGTTTACGATGCATTTTTCATATCTCTTAGATATTTGTGGTTAGATGGATCTGATTTGTCTATAAACAAAGCTTCCTCTTCAAACAGTAAGTTGTATTTTGTAATATGGTTATGCTATACTTTTGTAAAAAAAAAAAAAAGTCCTCAGATGGGGACATTGGGCTTATCTGACAACAACAACTTTAACATGGCTTAACAAAGTGTAAAACACTATTGAACAGAGTGAAGTATAAGGTACAGCAAAGCCAAAATATAATGTCCCCATATGTGGACGCAGGGTCATAGGAAGTTAAAGTACTTTAGTGGACAGTAACAACAAAAAACACGATTTTGAGCAGAAAAGCTTTTTGCAATTTTCTTTACACGCTAGTGAAGCTTTTTTCTGTCTAGCTGGAAAATCTTAATTCCAAATATGGTTGGAGGTTTCCTCTTTCAAATTACATCAAGAAATTCTCATTGGAATACCAAAGAAACAATATTCTAATTGATTTTCTAGGGGTTATCTCGATTAGCAAGATCAAGCCATATATTTGGAACAGCCCGTGACATCAGGATGATCTGAATATCAAAATGAAGCTCAAAGAGCTAGAAATCTAAACATGCACTTATCAGTGGTTCATTTTGACCAAATTCGACTTAATATTTGATTTGTTTTGATGGGTCATGTATTCATAATACCCGCACTCAACGTTATTTTCAAAGTTTTACCTAAATGAAAATAACTCTGTCCTCTGTCAGCATAAGATGATTTCAGTATAAAAGTTTTGACAGAAAAGGCAGCATGCGGCATGGATTCCTTCAGTGACTGCTAGCTAGGCCTTTTGTTTTAATGTCATGGTGGAGATTCAAACAGCACTCTTACCGTTTTGTCTGCAGTATGTGGTTTGACAAACAGCCACTGTGTTTTAATTCAGTACATTAGAAACACATGTAGATCATACAAGCCCTCAACAAAAGATGTTTCGAAACTGTGTAAGCTGTAAATAAAAATCAGATGAATGCAATAATCTGGAAATAATTTAAAACCTGTGTTGTGTTATGGCGGTCACAACTGGTTTTGGAAGGAGGGCTGTGTAGTGTAAAGCCACAGCTATGGCTGTGGTAGTAAGATGTAACTCTTTAAGTGGAACAATGTGATTAAAGAAGAGATTTTTTTTTCCCAGTGTAGTGGACCTACCCAGGGTCAAATTAAGGTTTTTGAACTGTCCAGTGATGACCTTTACTGACCTCTCAGTAAAGCAAGACATTTACTACAAAATCATTCATTAAACTGTAATCTGATAAATATAGTCACCAAAAGAGACTATTTCTATCTTTGATTTTAGGCTGATGTGATCAAAAGAATAACTTTTGTCATTTTCATGATGTGTGCTTTTAAGCTGTGTTATTCTGTGAGAGTTAAACTGTGTTTCACTGCTGTGTCAAAGGTGCAATTAAGTCATCCAGAGACTTCTTTTAATTTTGTTAATTCAAATGTTATCAAATGAATAATTTTATTTGTAAGAGCATCAGTACATTTTAATGTCAGATAAATCAAATACTCTGCTTAATTCAAAATGTTGTACATGGAGGATTTCTCCTCTCCTCTCGAACTTGCATGTGAAGATAAAAGGAACACTTTATCTCATTCATTTTAGCTTGAGCTCAGGACAATCTAGACACCCAGAGACTTTTGTTTTTGTCCTATTTAATAATCAAGCTATTATCATTAATAGGTCCCATATGTTATGCTCTGATGACGTTTGTTTATTCATACAACAATGTTGGTAATGAGTTAAGAAAGTTCTAAATCTGCTGTATCATGAGACTGGCGTCTTAAACTAACTTTCTTATCCTTTCTGACATTTTTAATCTAACTTATGCCTCCTCTCAGTGGCTCCTGGCCTAACAGACCGAATGAGAAAGAGCTACGTCTTTCTAGGTCAAGTTAGCCTTAAAAGAGCTCTGACTTCCTGTTTTCCTTAGAGTTTGCTGAGGACCTCGAGCTATGAGGTTCCCCAAAGAACTGATGATCGTCTGGTCAACACGCTAATGACCATGTCATTCAGTTAAAGACTTATAACATGCCAAGTTATAAGCCATCTTCAACAGCTGAAAAGCTCTCTTTTATTGACATTCCTTTAAGGAACGTCTTATCTTGAACAACAGCACCAGGAGCTGCCGTTACTTTCGGTTCGAGTCAAGGCGCACGTCTGGAGACGCTGAGAACGGTAAACGAACTGACCAAACTGGACCGAGGGAGACTGACCATCTTCACGAGGTAACAAGTCGTCAAATGCTTTGCCAAGGGTACCAACGTGTAGCCGAGTTCAGCCGGAGAGCTGCCATGCTTCTGGTTAAACACATCAAGATAACTCCCTGACTCTTAACTTTTCTTCCTCCATAAATCTTTCCTCCTATTCCTTTTCCCTCTCTATCTAAGCTGGAAACTATTTTAAGCTGAAGAGCCCACAGACTAAATATGTTAACATCCAATATTTATGTCTGTTGTGTTATGATTCAAGTGTGCTGACGTATTAATTTGAAAGAAAGTGAAATCATGTCAATCAAGTGTAATGGTGTTAATTTAGTTGATTTATTTTAAATAAATGATAGTGTCTCTTTGACATATCAAACTAAGTTAACGTCTTTGTCACTTAATGGCTTTGTGTATTTATCCATCATAAAGATCACAGAAATATTGGGTAAACTGAAAAAGAACAGAATCCGTGAATTTACTATTCAATCTGAATAAGTAGATTAATTAAGGTAAAGAGGTCAGTATTAATATTGACCTCCTCATAATTCTTACATCTGGTGGCCCTCGTACGTGGTTCTGAAAGTTTATTGATATATCTGTGATCTCTCATGAACTTGAAACGTTATGTTGGCATGATTATTCCAATTTTTGGACTCTGAAGGTGATAATTTTTGGCTGAGGTGTTCAAGACAGGCAGATTCTGCATGTTTTTATCATTTGAAGCTGAGAGATTGTTATTGTTCAACTCCTTAACACGCTGTTGGAAGCTTTTAGGTGAGGTTTTTGTAAGCCCGTGGTCTGTGTTCTGGTCCTGTTCGGTCCAGTTCACACAGACTCCTGTACAAAGCTTTGTTTGACCGCCGAGTCAAAAGCCTGAAAGCTACTTTAACATCTACAAGATTGCTGTGTGTGGTATTTTTGCAAGTTAGCGCAGGTCGAAAAAGCATATTACTGTAGAACGTGTCGGCTGGGTTCTGTCAGACCCGTTTCCTGCTCCATTGAAAAGTGGACCGGAACCGACCTTGAAGTGGCTCCGAGCGAGTCCGTGTTTGTTCTGCAGCTGAAGTGCTGGGTTACTGAATGTAGCTAAGTCGTGCCTGTTTTAATTGTGATTGCCACGTTTCAGAATTTTGGGAAGTTAACTTATAGCGTTTGAGTTGTTTAAGAGTCTGGAGTTGCGTGCTAGGCTAACGTTACATGGACGTGTCCTACACGTTGTTTATGAGCTGTGATTGGATGAACGAGAGCTGTGAGCTGTCAATCACTCTTGTGGCGAACGCTGATTCGCTGTTGTGTGCTGTCAATCACTCTTGTGGCGAACGCTGATTCGCTGTTGTGAGCTGTCAATCACGTCGCACGCCGTTGCGACCAGCCCACTTTGTCGTCATTTCCGGCGCTACATTGGTCGAAGGTGAGAAACTACATTCGCCATTAATGCTTGGAGATTGAACTACATATGCTGTGATTGATTTGTTGACGTCACGTATGTTGTAGCGAGCTCCGCCTCGCTCACGTAAGAAGCTGGTGACGCGCTACGCACGCTGCGTTGGCCCGCCCATTCTTGTCGTCATTTCCTGATGCACATTGAGTGACAATCAGACGCAGTTCACACACACACGCTGACAGAACAAACTGAGTTTCACTGAGAGTTTAAACATTCTTTAAAGCCATCTAAACTGTCTAACAACATAGATTTGTCTCTGAAAAGTACGCGGTTCGAGCGTTTATCACTGATACACTAGAAACTAACTCTGACAAGGTTGTTTTTAGTTTAAATACTGATTAGAAAAATCAGTTTCCTCGTGATTAAAATTAAGACTCGAAGCTGCCCCCTGTTGGTTAAAAGACGTTGACAGATGAGTTTTCTTAAAAAACATCATAAAAAGTCAGCATTTTTATGGTGAGTTACCAGCTTTTAAATTTGTTCTGTACACAAACAATAACTCCTGTTTATTTTAAATAAATTATTTGGAATAACAGAGGTACAGACAAACATTTTTGCTTATTTTAAATACGAAAGAATTTAAAATAACAAACAAAAGTACAGTTTTCACTCCAGATAACTGAATTTTTTTTTTCCTCTCTTCCTTCTCTCTGACACATCATCTCCCAGTTATCCTGTGTACATTTAAACTTTCCTGTTTATTTTCAAATAGTGAAAAGTTTAGAGTAACGAATACAGAGCATCTTTTATTTTTATTTTCACTGAAAATCCAGATAAAAGATGGCAGGCGCAGAGGGTGAGACCCCTAACACCACTGATACGGGGCAGCTTGTGCCAACTGAAGGCCACGACCCGACCAAAGAAGATTGGATCGAACGTGCCTTATTTTCACTCACAGGGTCCATCACAAACTATCATGAAGAGACACAGTTGATGGAGGAAGCAGATGTGGACAGAGCATTAAAAACTGTAACAGCTGGAACCACAACGGCTGAAAAGAAAGCAGACAAAGATAAACGTTTGGCTAAATTAAGCCTTCTGTTAAAGGCCAAGCTAGACTTTGAAACTGCTGTACGCCGGGCTGTCTCTACATCATGTTTAACAGCACAAATGGAGGTTGCCACTTTACAGCAGGAGGTAAAGAGTTTAACACAGTCGAGTATTGGCAGCGCTGAACAAACGCGTAGTCTCTACGAAGAATGCAAAGTGTTAAAAAGGGATTTTGACCAATCACAAGATGATTTGGAAAAATGTGTGGTGGAGAAGGATAAGTATTACCATCAGTACAAGTCGATTCAGGCGGATTGTGGGGAGGCACGGGACGCGCTGGACAAATGCACGGACACCCTGGAATCATTATCACTACGGTACACAAGGCTGCAAGAGGATTATAGAAAATCACAAGAACAGCACATGGTGTTACAACGTGAAAATGATGGGTTAAAAGTCCAACTGAACAGTTGTCGAATAGAGCGTGCATCAGCAATGAACAAACTCTTTGAAGAAGAGAGAAAATGTTTGAATCTCATGAGTAAACACCTTGAGAACAACCCGCCTCCGCCGCCCCCTCCCGTACCTGATGACCCGCTCCCTCCTCCACCGCCCCCGCCCATGCCCGATGCACTACTCCCTCCAACATCACCGCCTAGAACACCAACACCACCGCGCCGTCCCTTAGGGCCTCTAAAACCGACAATCCCACCGGATGCACCGGTGGGTGGATCTGATAATAACCCACAAATACCTCTATCAATGGCTGAACTACGGAATATGGCGAAAAGCATTCAAACCTTCGCTCCTGGCCCAATGGGCTCACACGAAACCAAGATCTATCTCGATGACCTTGATTTCCAGCTTCAACGCTTCCCAGAAGCTACAGTTGATGATAAAATCTGTCTGATAAGGTTAACCTCGGACAGGACAGTGCATGCTTTCATGAAGCGTCAACGAGACGCAGTAATGAATGACTACAGTCTTCTCTGTGCTGCGCTGATAAAGGAGTATACTCCTTGCACGGGGCCCGATGGCATCATAGCGGCAACCGACATCAAGCAAGGTAGGAATGAGCACCCGAGGTCATATTATGACCGAATATTCCGTGCCTATTTCGGTGACAGATGCGAGCCAGAGATGGAGGAAGAGATAGGGTTTAAATATATCTTCAGCAAAAATCTTTGCCCTGACATAAGAGAGAAAGTACATGTCAGCGCAAACTATAAACGGAGGTCCATCGAAGACATAAGAGAGTGCGCGATAGATGTTTTTACAGGTCGCTCACCAAACAAGACACCCTTTGAAGTGTGTCCTGGTGAAAAGGTCAAATACCAATCGCTAGACCTTGAAGGAGCAAGAGCGCCAGCTCACTCTTTTAAGGAAGCCGAGAATAAGCAATATTTCCAACCTGACAGACCGCAAAATGAAGGTGTCCGCTGGAACAAAGACCAAAAGGGGTCCAGAGACCCTAAGTGGTACAGGCCGCATCAAGAGGAAGAACCCCATCATCAAAAAAGGGGGGCTTTCCAAAAGAAAAAGAAATATGGGTCCCAAGGTGACTCATATGGAAGAGGGCGGTCCCAGAGGGGACCCCCGAGCAATGCGCCAGATCCTGCACCTCAAACTGAACAGTCTGGGGCGAGGAAAAACCCACAGAAGTTCCAGAAAAAAGGCCCTAAACCTCTGTCCTCAGAAGAGATGGAGAACATACGTCGGTTGTTAGAAAGTTTGAAAAAAACAAACAAGGAAAACAAACCTGGTGTGATGTGTAGCACTATCATTGATAGTGACTCAGAACACACTAATAACAGCAATGCCACGATTGCTGACAGTCGCCAAGATACTGATGGTCAGGATGCTGACAATCAGGGTATAGACGGTCAACAAGACGTTGACTGTGACCATGACATCATTGTTACAGAGTCCAAGTACCCCTCATCGGAAAAAGGGGGGGTAAGCTCACTCACCAAAGACAATGACTCGTCACAGCCCGATCACTCAGACCCATGTGTGACTGCACTACCAGTACAGGTGAATGAAATTCACACAGACAATGGTAGACGTAACACACGTCGGAAAAAACCTGATAGGTTCCTGTGTAACATTATCAGGAAGGGGCCCGCTAAGAAGGCTTACCTGTCAATCACTTTAGAAGGGGTCCTCACAGAAGAGGCCCTCCTGGATGGTGGGGCTGACATAACCATTATGTCTCCCACACTGTTGAAGGAGCTAAGGATAGCCGCTAGCGGGGTTGACAGGGAAATACCCCTCAAAGAATGTGCTGTAGTACTGCAGGGACTCTCAGAGACGAGTACAACCCTTACAGCTATAGCCATGGTTCATATGCAGATTGGTGAAATGACGCTATACCACCCGGTACACGTGTCCACCGTTGACTCATTCCCATTTTTGGTTGGCCAAGACTTTATAAACCGCTTTGACGCGATTATAGATTATGGCGATCAAACAATGTGGACCAGAGTGAGCCAACCACTGCCGATCGATATGCCTACACATGGTGACACTGACTGTTTAACAGCAGGTACCGCGGAAGGCACAAAGGGGTCCTCCAACGAGAGCACAATCCCGGTAAGTGAACCTTCAGCAACAGGTGAGGCAGAAAAGGCCCAACAAGAGAGCCTCCTCTGCGAGCTGAAACAGTCAGCACTCACTGAACACTACCTACCGCAGGTAGTCAAAGGTGTTGAGATCCAAGGATCCCACACCGATGATGCTGTTTTGTCTCCTTGGACGGAGAAATCAGCGATCAGCCAAGCTTTCTATGGAACCTTGGTTAAAAAACAGTTGGGTCTAGAAATGAACAAAAAGGCTTTCCGCTTTTCGTTGGACCCCAACGATAAACAGGTAATGACCGCAAAAGGGATCATTGACCTGAAACTGATCTGGAACCAACGAGAACTGGATCACCCGTTCCTCGTGGTCCCGAACTTACCACATGCAACCTACATAGGCTCCGACATTTTGGTAAGGTTAGGTGTCCGAGTGGACATCAACAACAATGTACTGTGGTCACTAGACACAGCCACAAAGGACTCTCCTGTGCTAACAACAGAGAACCTTAAGGCTGGACAGACCATTCCAGAGGTCTGTCAGATTGCTAACAGCCATAACACTGCGGTACCACCTCAGGTTATGAACAAGCCGGTGATGTGTCACATCATGAAAGGACAAGCTATTAGCACAAAACTGGCATACTTTCAACCATCTCCTATGTTTTTCAACTTAGGACTGTCCATGGAGGCCACATTCCAAGTGACCCTCGACTGCAGAACCACGACTGTTGCTGTGTGCAACACAAGCACAGAAGAGGTACTGATCCCAAAAAACACACAGCTAGGATGGTTGATCTCCACTGATTTTCATGATTTTGAGCTAAGCATTCCATTTCTGGGAGGACTCCCAGAGAACTTGATCCCATATCAACACACGGGGCAAGTCTTGTTCACGAAACCAACACAGGCCATAGCTCTTTTCTCCCCCAGTGATTCCGACCATGACACTGTCCGCCGGTTCGGTTTCAACCGAGGAGACAGTCTATGTCCTCAAACTTATAGTGCCCTACCTGTTGACAGGTTTTACGACACTGAAGGGGACTCACTGGAGCTCCCCAAAGAACAAGAACCCCTCTCAGTTGCTTCACAGATTGACCAGGTGGTCGCCCAAGCCGACGCCCTGAAAACTGATGAAGAAAGGGACAAACTTCGCAAAGTTCTTCTAAAATATGAGAAATCATTCTCAACTGACTCGATGGATTGTGGGTTGACCACGCTCCACACAGTGAGCATCCCAACCCCGCCTAATGCTCCCCCTGCATTTGTCAGACAGTACAAGATTCCTCTGGCAGCACATCAACCTGTCAGAGAAATCATTAATGACCTGTTAGAAAAAGGTATCATCCGATACTGTAACAGCACTTACTCTGCGCCTTTATGGCCGGTGTTAAAACCTAATGGTAAGTGGAGACTCACTATAGACTACCGAAAGCTGAACAAACAAGTTCCCTTATCCAGATGGCCTATGACGCAACTCCAACAGGAACTGCCCAAGGTCACCAATGGTAAGTACTTCTCGACTCTCGACGTCGCCTCTGGTTTTTGGACCATCCCTGTGCGCGCCGAGGACCAGTACAAACTAGCTTTCACTTTTGGTGGCCGTCAGTACACCTTTAACAGGTGTCCCTTTGGCTACGCTAACTCACCTGCAGAGTTCAACATTTTCTTGAACAAAGCATGTCCAGACGCCCACGAGCGTGGGACACTGATCTACGTGGACGATGTCCTTTTGAGACAGCCAACACTGGACTCACATTTGGCTGAGATCGACCACGTTCTGAATCAGCTGACAACTGCTGGTGCTAAAATATCACTGTCAAAATGCCAATGGTGCAGAACCAAAGTGGACTACGTTGGCCTACTTGTAGGTCCTGACGGAGTACAACCACAGCTGACTCGCACCCAAGGCCTCGACAATCTCAAAGTCCCCACCAATCTCAAAGAACTACAAAGTTTTCTGGGCGTGTGTAACTACTCGAACCAATTCATCGAGAACTATGCGGACCTTGCGAAACCACTGACTGAACTCCTTAAAAAAGACGTACCATTTGTTTGGACTGACAAACAGCAACAGGCAATGGACGCTCTTATAAACAGGATCAAGTCAGCCCCTTGTTTAGTCTACCCAGACTACAACAAAGAGTTTTACTTGGAAGTGGGCTTCTCAGCTCATTGCATAAGTGCAGGTCTGTACCAGATACACGACAGAGACAAACGTGTAGTAGCCTACGCCAGCAAAACGATGGCAGGCCCCGAGTTGAGATTCTCAGACTGTGAGAAAGCTTTACTGACCACAGTGTGGGCAGTTAAACATTTCTCCAGCTACATTGGTGGACAGAAAATCATTGTGGAAACACAACACCAGCCAGTGACCTTTCTTAACAGTGAACGCATCAGAGATGGTGTGGTGACAAACTCACGTGTTGCGACGTGGCTCATGGCGCTTCAAAGTTTTAACCTAGACATACGTTATGGTCAAAACAAGAAGTCTCATCTGGGGATGGACTTGGCAATCTGCCAGAAGTGTACACAAGATGTACCAGCCACCCAGCCGCCGGTTGAGGTAAAAACCCCAGTAACTGAAGACCCGAATCACCACTTCTTTGATGACAATATCTGCAAAGA
>JBBPBX010086394.1:0-14907 GCA_038048925.1 Garcialebias charrua | reverse complement strand
ATATATATATCAGTGTTTCCCCTACCATTATACAAGCGGGGTGCGCCACCCCGTCAACAGAACTGAGCACCCCGCCTACCAGACCAAACTTGACCCCCCCATCCCCACCCAGCACTGGCATAGCACTACAGCACAAACTACAGGCTCTCTAGCTAAAAAGCTAAAGGGAGCGCTCACGTTGCCTCTTCCCTCGTACTGAATGCCCCCTGCCCCTACAAGCTGCACTCAGACGTGTCCGTCTCCCCGTCAACAAAAATCATGGATGAGATGAGCACCCCGCCATGGCAAGTTAACTAGGGGAAACACTGATATATATACTGTATTTTTTTTTTTTTTTTAGAAAATAGGATAAACTGCACATGGAAATATTTTACAATTATTAGAAAACAAAATATTGTGGTGGCATTTTTAGGTGCACCACAAAACCAATCAAATTATTTGTTTTTTCAAATGGTCAAACTCCATGAAATGTTATTTGTGTAATTCCTGAGAGAATTGTGTATTAATCAAGTTAGTTACTTGGTTTTATAACCGATCTCTCATGCAGATGAACTAATTGTTTTATTGAGACTGACCCTATTGTTTTATATATATATATATATATATATTACTATAATATATATATATATATATGATATATATATATATTACTACAATATATATATATATATACAGTATATATATATATATTGTCAAGGAGAGCGAGTTTATTGTTGGACTCAAAACCAACACAAAGCATTATTATAGGCAAACTTATAAAAAGATGTATTCTGTACTTGTCTGAACTTGTCCTCGAGTGCAGCTGACGAGCACAGATAAGGCCCTGTAGACGCAACACTCAGGCTCACACACACACACATAAACACACACACAGATGCACGCTCACACAAAACATGCAGAGGAAGTGCAGAGTGAGAACTGCAAGGGAGCAGAAAAGAATGATTGTTTAAAACCTTAGAAAAGCCCATCCATCCATCCATCCATTTTCGTCCGCTTATCCGGGGTCGGGTCGCGGGGGTAGTAGCCTAAGTAGGGAGGCCCAGACTTCCCTCTCCCCAGCCACTTGGAGCAGCTCCTCTGGGGGAATCCCAAGGCGTTCCCAGGCCAGCCGAGAAACATAGTCCCTCCAGCGTGTCCTGGGTCTTCCTCTGGGTCTCCTCCCAGAAAAGCCTATACGATCTAAATTATCACGTCCAATCACAACAACCTGCGTGTCCTTTTTGAAACTATTGACTCTGTCCTGAAGGCCCCACAACCTGTCTGCCATGAAGCCTCAACTGAACTCTGTAATGACTTCCTGCAGTTTTTTATAAATAAGGTTGTTACCACAAGGGCCCTTATTTCAGCCCCTGCTTTTGACCCCTCCTGCTTGGTCCCCTGCCTGGCTGTGTTCGATAGATTTGAACCAGTGACTCTGACCCTTTTAGAGGATGTGGTCGGCCATATTAAGCCATCAGGTTCCCCTCGTGACCTTGTCCCCCCTCGTCTGTTAAAAGAGGTTTTTTCCAGCATCAGGCAGGTGATCCTTGCTGTTATCAATAGCAGTCTGTCCTCAGGTGTTGTCCCAATAAGTTTCAAACATGCCGTTGTGCAGCCCCTGCTTAAAAAGCCTAGACCAAACTGTCTTAGCTAATTTTAGGCCCATCTCCAAGCTGCCTTTTATTTCAAAAAATTTAGAAAAAATTGTGTATTCACAGGTGAAATGTTTTCTGGATGAGCACAACATAATGGAGGTTTTTCAGTCTGGCTTCAAAACTCGCCACAGCACAGAATCAGCTCTAGTCAGAGTTTTTAATGACATTCTTATGGCCAATGATTCTGGTGAGCATGTGGTTCTTGTCCTGCTGGACCTAACCGCTGCCTTTGATACTGTGGACCATAACGTTTTAATATCACGTTTACAGCACCAAGTGGGTATCTGTGGTACTGCATTGAGCTGGTTTAGGTCCTATCTGGCAGACAACCATGTCTGTGAACATAGCTGGTTCTGAATCCTCCACTGCTCCTCTGTGTTTTGGGGTTCCACAGGGCTCCATTTTAGGTCCCCTGCTTTTCTCCCTTTACCTACTTCCATTAGGATCAATCCTCAGAAAGCATGGGATCTTTTTTCATTGTTACGCCGATGATAGTCAGATCTATATGCCACTAAAAAAGAAAGATGCCTCCTCAATCAGGCCACTTCTGTTGTGTCTTGAAGACATCAAAGCTTGGATGTCTTTAAACTTTTTAAATTTTAATGAAAAGAAAACAGAAGTGATGGTGTTTGGTCCTAGTGGCTCTTGTGAACCTTGCCCTGTTGATCTGGGCCCTCTGGCACCACATGTAAAGAAAACTGTTTCTAACTTGGGTTTTAAAATGGACAGTGATTTTAAATTAGATTCCCAGATTGGAGCGGTGGTCAAGACCAGTTTTTATCACCTCAGACAGCTGCTAAGGTAAAGTCCATCCTTACACAGCAGCAGCTGGAAACAGTAATCCATGCCTTCATAAAACAGCAGCTGGAAACAGTAATCCATGCCTTCATAAAACAGCAGCTGGAAACAGTAATCCATGCCTTCATCACCTCTCGGCTGGATTACTGTAACACTCTTTACCTTGGAGTCAGCCAGTCCTCCCTCAGACGTCTCCAGTTGGTCCAGAACGCTGCTGCTCGGCTTCTAACTGGAGTTCATAAGAGGGAGCACATCACCCCCACTCTGGCTTCACTCCACTGGCTGCCTGTTCATTTTAGAGTTCATTTTAAGATTCTTTTATTTGTTTTTAAAAGTTTGAATGGTCTTGCTCCATCCTACCTCTCTGAGCTGCTTCACCCATACTCTCCTGCTCGGTGCCTCAGATCAGCTGATCAGCTGCTTCTGGAGGTGCCGAGGTCCAAACGGAGGCTCAGAGGGGACAGAGCTTTTTCTGTTGCTGCTCCAAGACTGTGGAACGATCTCCCTCTTCCCGTCAGACAAGCTCCTTCACTGTCCAGTTTTAAAACTCTTCTAAAAACACATTTTTACTCACTGGCTTTTAACACAGACTGAATTTGTTCTGCACTGTTTTTATTGTTTTTATTGATCTTACTGTTTTAACAACTGTTTTATTTTTATGTGTTTAAATGTTCTTGATTTTATGTACAGCACTTTGTTGCAGCTTTGGTTGTTTTAAAGGGCTCTATAAATAAAGTATTATTATTATTATTATTATTATTATTATTATTATTATTATTATTATTATTATTATTAAATAGTGGACACTAGTTATGAGGTTAAGATAAATAAGAGAAGTCAACTGTGTCTTAAGTTTAACCATTAAAAGTTGTGAAAGAGTTGGGCAGGAAGCCAGAGTGAGTCACAATGAGCAGATACACATTCATACACGAACATTTTTGAGCTCTGAGCAGAGAGCATAAGGGACAAATGGATACAAAAACTTGTTTTAACTTTTACATGTTTTTAATTAATACAATCAAGTGTGATACGTGTTTTTAATTAATACAATCAAGTGTGATACATGGTTTTAACTAATACAATCATTAGAGATATGATTTTAACCAATATAATCATTTGATATGTGATTTTATTATAATCAGTTTTAATCATTTTAATGGGTTGTGTTACTATGTTTTAAAGGTGTTTTATGACAGAAAGTAATCTCTTGCAACACACGTGCTGAAAAATATAACTTGTGATCTCTTACTGGAAAAAAGTGGGGAAACTAGCTGACCAGAATTGTGTCATCCTTCTGCCCTCGTGACTCAGCCGGCCTCGAGCAAAGAGCAAATTCATTTCCTAATAAGGGAACATGTAGCTTCAAGCAGAAATAGAACAGAGTTGCAGCTTTGCCCAGAGACTGACAAAGCCTGTAGACATAGCCAATCAGAGACCTGCTATTTCCCCCCTCCTTCTCTCCAGAAGGTGGGGGCCAGATTGTATATTACCGCCCTGTCTCAGACAGGACGAGGCTGTCCAGGAGCTGCCGACCAGTTGTCAAGTAGCTGTTAGTTTGGAGCAGAGCTGCTCCACTGAAGACCAAGGCGTGGCCCAGATTGACTCAGTGCTGACAAGAAGGATCATTCGTCCTAGGGAAACTTCTCTTCTTCTTTTCTCAAGCTCTGAGTAGGGATAGAGGAGTGTTTTACCCAGACAGCCAGGATGAGCCAAAATTGCTCCTTCAGATCAGACCAGCAGGGAGTCAGAAACGAGTTTCATTCCTCGGGGAGTGAAAGAACTGCTCTGGGTTTTACTTATGGATTTCCAGAAATCCTGAAAGGAAGTATGCCTTGAGACGTTTCACTGGACCTGGTTTTCGGCAAGATTTAAATCAAATTAAGCAAATTGCGGACAGAATAGCCGACAGGGAGTTTAATTCTTTTAGTGACTTAATTGTTCGAGGTTGCCGGAGGATACTAAGGGCTTTGGGGAGATACATCCACTGGGTAAGATTTTAAGTAAAACTAAATCCTGATCCATAAGGTCAGGTGAGACGTGTGATTGCAAAAGACTACTCTAACTCTGATTCTTAAAGACCGTGTAAAGTGAAATTAAATTTGTGTTTTTAGTTTGTCACATGGCATAAATATGTGTTATTAATCACCCATATAAATCTGACTGATTAAAAACATTGTTTTCCTTATAAAATTAAGTGTCAAAAATCATGAAAAAACATGATTTTGCCTTGCCCTGGAACGCTAGGGGCGTGTCAGTGCGTGGGCGTGGTTTCAGCGCAGTACTGCGCCGTGTCCAGCCCCCTTCAGAGCTGAGCTGTGTGGGGAGGCATACGGGGGAAGCAGAGATCCACCTGCTCCGTTTTTATCTGAGTTCTGGCTTCCAGCAGCTTCTTTTTCCAAGAGTTACGCTGTTTTTAGTGCACTAACAACTCTGGTTATGTTTTTAAAGTTGAGGACACATAACTCCGCTGTTATAATCAGCGCTATTTTAGAAGATGAGCGGACTCGCGGTCCGACCCGGTCACATCGCATGCGGGGTCTGATCGCCTCTCACACACACACAGCGCGCGCGCGACCCGGTCACATCGCATGCGGGGTCTGATCGCCTCTCACACACACACACACGCGCGCGCGCGACCCGGTCACATCGCATGCGGGGTCTGATCGCCTCTCACACACACACACACACGCGCGCGCGACCCGGTCACATGCATGCGGGGTCTGATCGCCTCTCACACACACACGCGCGCGCGCGGGGGGGGAGGGGGCGGAGGTGCGCGGAGGTGCAGGTGGCATGTGGTCGCTCCAGCAGCACGCCAGTACTGGAGGGAGACGGTCGGTAGCGAGTGAACGGCTCCACCGAAGAACGCATTTATACGGCTGGAGCTGCAGGGGGTGGGGCTATACTAATGAGGACCGCGTGACGAAACGCGGTCACATTTAAACCACGCCTAAAAAATCCTGAAAGAGAAATATGTTTATACACAGTTTGATCTATAACTCCAAAATTAATTGAGCTACAATTTTGAGACTTTTTACTCATTTACAAGATTACAATTACGACATTTATAATGTTTATTGAAGAAAATGTTGAAATTCACTTTACACGGTCTTTAAAATCAGATGAGAAGGAATTGTGAGAGTGTACTCTAAACTCTGGCTCATAAAGCTGGATGAGGAATTTACCGGTGTATGAGAGCTCTAATTCTGGTCCTTAAAGACTGGATGAGAACTGTGAGTGTTAACTATGTGACATCAAGAGGAGACTCCCCGTATCTCTCCAGCTGGAACACCGAAATGAACCACTCTTAAGGACTCCTTGCAGACCGAGCAGCTTAACATCAAGTCAGAAGAGCCATTTCATGAATTATTACTCGTTCTTTACCTATAATTACATTAATTAATTGTACTGTTGTGCTGTAATGCTGATCCGTCCCCACAAAATAATTAATTAAAGCAAACAAAATGTAATATTCTTGACTTTTATTAGGGCTGGACGATATGGCCAAAATTTTTATCACGATATAGTTCTTAATTTCGGTCGATAACGATATAATTCGATATCGATATAAACAATATAAAAGCCTAAAAAAAAACTATAAACTATACAAATAAATTATTGTTCACCTTGTATTTGTATTTAGCCTCCAAAAAGATGGAAATCACCATCAAATAAACATAAACTTCTCAACCCAATAATTCTCAGTCGGGTCATCTGGACAGTTTATTTTTTATAGAAACGTTTCATCCTCCATCCAGTTTCTATAAAAAAGAAACTGTCCAGATGACCCGACTGAGAATTATTGGATTTGGTACCTGGATTATTGAGCATGAACTTTCTTGCCATAAAATTCTCAACTGTGTCAATATTAATAGTTTTAACTTTAAACAAGAACTTTAAAATTTACAGCATTGAAATTCATAGTTAATTAAATAAAACTTTTGGGTGTTGTTATTTATAAGAAGCTGACATCTCATGGAAATTACTTAAGAATAAAAATAACAAAATCAATTGCATTACTGTATAAAGTAAAATAGTTTTTGAATGACAAAGTTTTGAATATATTGTATAAGGTAATGATTGTTCCATATTTAATCTGTTGTATTGAAGTTTGGGGAAAAGCATGTAAAACTATTACAAACCCTGTTTTTATTTTATTAAAAAAAGAGCTATAAGAATTATTAGTAGGAAGTGCTATGGTCACCCAACAAATATTTCATCAGTTTAAATTATTAAAATTTTATGATTTGGTTGAACATAGTATTTTACAAGTCATGTATAAAACTAAAAAAAAATTACCCCCCAAATATTCAATTAAAAATTGTTTAAAGTTATTAAACCCTGAAGGGAATGTAAATGTTTGTAAAACCTCCATTTAGGACTAGTTTGAAGGAGCTGAGTTGTAAATCAGGAAACAGGATTGTGTTGACTTGATATCACCATAAACATTTCTAAAACTATGTTTTAAAAGATGATTAAATCAAAGTTGTTGGGAAGGTGTGGTGCAGGTGAAGTGAAGGTTGTTGTTTGTTTGTAGTTATTTTGTATTTTTTAAACAAGGGGCAGATATTATAACACTATTTTCGTCTTTCTGCACATTTTCATTCAGTGTTTTTTTTTTAAACTTCTGATGAATTTGTTTTATTTTGAAAAAAAAAACATGCAGCGCTGCTGGGGCTGTTTGTTTACGTCGTAGTTTCAGGGAAACGTTGGCTCAAACTTTATTGTTCTTCATCTTCTGACTCTCATCATATTATATCAAGTGGAAACTCTTCAGATTAAACAAGTTAGATGTTCCCACCGCTAGTTAGAACGACTCTACGTCACGTTTTGCAAAATAAAGAAACCGAGTAGGAGGACCTCGCTGCAGATGAGACCTGCAGTAAACCGAACTACGTCCACACCGACGAATTAGTCTTTCCTCTCATCAGTGATGTCGTCTCTTTCTCTTCGCTTGTGAAACTTTGTTCAGTCACATTCTGACGGTCATGAGCACTCGTTTGACTCGTTTTGAAGCGAAAACTTAACGCGCTTTGGAGACTAGCTTAGCTTTTAGCCTGCTACCGCTAACGCCTGCTGCTGGAGTGAGCGCTGCGTAACAACGACGTCACCACGCACGTTTTGTGTCACAGCTTTTTCTGTCCGGGCGGGTTGTTGAAGCAGCCGCTCCAACCCGAACAGAAACAGAAAAACGTCAGTGAAACGTTGTAAAATCCTATCGAAATATCGAAAATATGCTTAAACTTCATATCATCGTTATTGAATAAAAGTATATCGCGATATTTATCGTTATTGAATTATCGTCCAGCACTAACTTTTATTCATCAACTACTTGTCCATGGAAATGTAAGTTTGGTTCACAAAGATAACATCAAATATTATGAGGTTTTTAAGGGTTAAAATTAGCACCAAGGTTATATTAAAACAATACCCCAGGGTCCAATCTCCCGGATCCTAAAATTAGCTGGATCGGTAACAACTGCGAGCTTAAACAGGGGAGGAGCCTCCGTTAACACAAGTTGCCTTGTACTAACCTCTCCGGTCCCCGGCTGCTGAGGTGGAGGGAGGTGCAAGGTGTGAAAAGGGGTGTGGCTTGTGGATGCTAGGAGGTGAATTATCCAGATGAATTCTCCCATTAACAGCCTTCAGTCGGAGCGGTCCCACATAGTTACAGGTAATACCCAAACTCTGGGACCAGTTCAATAGACCCTGTTAGTAGGTAGGCTGCAGTGAGGGCGTGTCACGCACCTTGTGATTACCTCGCTGATCAGGAAAGCAAACAATATATACTGTATTACTGTAATGTAATTCCTGCAAGCTGAATAATGTTTACATCATGTCACAACGTCAAAATATGGATGAAATTATGTCATTGTTGAGGTTAAACTCCAACTTTACTGTAGTATTAGGCTACTTATACATGAAGCTAAAATGACCTGACACCATATGCTTCACCTAACAAGTGGCGTTTGCTTGCCCCTAGTGAGTGTAGTGGACCTAACCATGGTCAACTATGATGCAAGATTACACCTTCGTCTTTTTGAACTGTTCCAATGACAATTTTTACTGACCCTTTTTCACGTCCCAGACCCGACGAGCTTCTTTCAATGGTGTCTCCGTTTCGCCCTCTCCCTCTCCAATAAAGGCCACTAGCGCCCAAAAATGTAAAATATATATATATAAAAAAAAAACTTCCATCTCTCCATCCTTGATCTATTCCTCTTAAACCTCTTCTTTTATCTCATTCTAAGCTGGTAACTACATTTTAAGCTAAAAAACCTACAGATAGAAAGTATTGTTGTCAACATTACTCATGTCTGTTGTTATAATTAAATTTGCTGATGCGTTTAATTTGTAAGAAATTGAAATCAATCAATCAAGTGTACATTGGCGTTAATTTTAGTTGATTTATTTTAAATAAAAGGTAGTGTCTTTGGCATACTGACTAAATCAACGTTTCCATTGTCACTTTATGGGTTTATGTTTCCATCCATCATAAATGATCACAGAAATATTTGGTAAACCTGAAAAAGAAAATAATCCGTGAATTACCATTCAATCTGAATAAGTAATCAATTAAGGTAAAGTGTGTCAGTTTAATACTGACCCACTAAAGATCCCTTACATGAGTTACCACAAACTCAATAACCCAGTACAGGATTTGTCCCATGACCTATTAAAGACCCACCAGAAGTAAAATGGTAAATGGACTGTACTTATATAGCGCCTTTCTATCTTATTTCAAGATCCTCAAAGTGCTTTACTCTACAATCTGTGCCTCATTTACCCATTCAAACAGCACTAGATCTCTACAAAGCTAATTGAACAAATAATTCTAAAGAGACTAATCAGTGCTTTAGAGCACATTCATACACTGATGGGACACACATCAGAGGCTATGAGGGGTTCAGTGTCTTGCCCAGGGACACTTCAGCATGTGACTACTGGTGGATTCGAACCCCCAACTCTTGCATTGGAGGACGACTGCTCTAACCACTCAGCCACAGCCGCCCTACCTCCGAGGTCACACAGAACTGAAGTGTTCATTTCTCCTGTTTGTTGTTAAATAGTCTTTGAGGTGTAGAGGTTCGTGGTCCGTTAGAAAACAGTTTATTCTCAAGTGAACTCGGATTCGATTAGTACTGTCTGGGCTGAAAGACGTGTTGCACCTCGGTGTCGTCATCAGAACGCTACGTCTGTAGGCCTTTGTAGTCCACAGCGCACGAAGTGGCGAGGAAAACGTGGAGTGGACTTCAGTCTGCTTAAACCGGTTCAAAAAGCTCCTATTCCAACTGGTATTAAATTAGAACTTTTCAATGTGCAGTCTCTTTCCAACAAGTCATGTTTAATTCATGATCACATTCTGGAGAAGAACTTGGACCTCATGTGTCTTACAGAGACGTGGCACCAACCAGAGGTGTTCAGTTCTCTGAATGAGGCATGTCCCTCTGGATACAGTTATCTGCAGAGAGCCCGCAGCACTGGCCGCGGTGGTGGTCTGGCAGTAATTTATCGCAATAATTTAAAATTGTCTCATCTGTCTTCTCAGGACTTTTCTTCTTTTGAATGTCTGGCTTTCAGCTTCAAAGCCCCACTCTTGATGAATGTTATATTAATTTATAGACCTCCCAAACCGCATGTTTCATTTAACTCAGAGATGCATGACCTCCTCACTTTTTTCTGCACCTCCCCTGTGAAGACCATTTTTCTTGGCGACTTTAATATCCACGTGGACAACTCTTCTTCACCTCTGGCAACAGATTTTAAGTCTCTTTTGGACTCTCTTAATCTCACTCAACATGTTGACGCCCCTACGCACAGCAGGGGGCATACTCTGGATTTGGTGATTACAGACACTGTACTCATCAATAATTTATCTGTATATGACCTGGGTGTCTCAGACCACAGGGTCATCTCCCTGGAAGTGCCTTCATCTTCGCCTGCTTCAAACCCAAAACGACCCATCCAGTTCCGCGACCTTAAAAACATTTCCCTTGATGTTCTGTCTGCAGATCTTCACACCCTGACCGCTGTCAATCATCCTTCTGCAGATGACTCTGTGGATTACTACAACCAATCTCTTCGGGAGCTCCTGGACCTACACGCCCCCTTGAAGACAAGACTGGTGTCTTTCTCGCGTTCAGCCCCTTGGTACACTGATGAGCTGCGCAAGATGAAGGCAACTGGCCGTGCTATTGAGAGACGTGTAAAATCATCTGGTCTCTCTGTGCATAAGCAGGCATATAAAGAACATCAGAAAGCGTACGCCTATTCTCTTAGAGAAGCACGCTCCAAATATTATTCTAACATCATCAACACCTGCCCTGGAAACTCTAAACAGCTCTTCTCCACAATCACTCGTCTGCTTAATCCCATTAAGCAAACTCTTGAGGACTCTGCTCAAAAATGCGACCTGTTTCTCTCATCTTTTAGAACCAAAGTTGACACTATCAGATCTCAGCTCCACAACCTTCCCGTTCTCAGTGTGCCACCTACCCGTCTGCATTCTGGGACCCTAGGCAGCTTTGACGAAGTTGTTCAGAGTGAGGTGGAGGCCATCATCAAGAAAATGAAGCCTTCATCCTGCGCCCTGGATCCTTTCCCCTCGTCTCTCGTAAAAACCAATCATTCTGCAATAGGCCCACTTATCACTCAAATAATAAATCAGTCTCTACAATCTGGTCATGTTCCACTGCCTCTAAAAACCGCCATCATTAGGCCTCTTCTGAAAAAATCTAATTTGGATCCCGACATTTTTTCTAATTACCGCCCAATTTCACACCTCCCTTTTCTGTCTAAAGTGCTGGAAAAAGCAGTTGCTGCTCAGCTGCAGGATCACCTACAACAACACTCCCTGTATGAGAAGTTCCAGTCTGGATTCAGGACAGCTCACAGTACAGAGACTGCATTGCTAAGAGTTACTAATGATGTCCTCTTGGCTGCTGACACTGGCTCTTCCTCCATCCTTGTCCTCCTTGACCTCACTGCAGCTTTCGACACTGTGGACCATAGTATCCTCCTCCACCGTCTTCATGTGGAGGTCGGTCTCTGCGACACCGTCCTGGACTGGTTCAAATCTTTCCTCACCAATAGGCTGGAATGTGTCAGTCTTGGCAACGCCACGTCCCAGACAGTCTGTGTCTCCTGTGGTGTCCCTCAGGGGTCGGTTCTGGGGCCCCTGCTGTTTTCTCTTTACATGCTGCCTTTAGGTCAAATTATTAATCAGTTCAACATTTCTTTTCACTGTTATGCCGACGATACACAGCTTTACATCAGGACTGGAGCATCCTCATCTTCCACCTTGTCATCTCCATCTTCACTCACTGCCCTCTCTGCCTGCCTGGAGGCAATTAGGGCATGGATGAATCAGAACTTTCTTCAATTAAACTGCTCCAAGACTGAGGCCATACTGATTGGCACCCCTCACCAGGTACAAACATCTCCTATAACAAGACTTTCCTTTTCTGGACAAGACATCACCCTCTCCACCTCTGTTACTAATCTTGGAATAAAAATGGACTCCAATCTTACATTTGAAAATCACATTAAACATCTGTTTAAAACTTGCTTCTTCCATCTTCGAAACATCTCCAGACTTCGCCCATCTCTAACTTTTTCCGATGCCGAGAAGCTCGTCCATGCTTTTGTCTCCTCCAGGCTCGACTACTGCAACTCCCTGTTTATTGGAATCCCTGGCAAAAACCTTCAGAAACTTCAATATATTCAGAACAGTGCAGCAAGGATCTTGTTGAGAGTTCGGAAATTTGAACATATTACGCCCATTCTCCATAACCTTCATTGGCTTCCTGTCGCCTACAGAATTCAGTACAAAACTGCTCTCATTACACATCAGTGCTTACACGGAACTTCACCGGATTATCTGAAGGATATTCTTATTCCATACTCATCCACCCGTTCGCTGCGGTCACAGAACAGTAATCTCCTTCACATTCCGAGAACCAAATTAAGGACCATGGGAGACCGGGCTTTCAGTGTGGCTGCCCCCCGCCTGTGGAACTCTCTTCCTGACTGTCTGAGAGCCCCACAGTCTGTGGTTGACTTTAAGAGCGGCTTGAAGACCTTTCTTTTCAACCGAGCATACTCTACCTCCTCATGATTCTACTTTTGATCTTAGCTGATACTGTTATTGATTTTAACTGTTTTATTATTTGTTTTGTTGACATTTAATTCTGTTGCACCTTGTAACACTTTGAGATTTTCATTAATGAAAAGTGCGTTATAAATTGAATTCATTATTATTATTATTATTATAATTCAGGGCGTTGGGTTGTGGAATGAATTGGAAACTGATGTTAAAGAAGCTAAATCAATGCCAATATTTAAAAGAATGGTCAAGGTTAAATTGTTTAAAAATATATATCTGAAGTGAGTTTAAATAGTAATTTCTGTGATTTGGGAAGTTAATGAGTTGTTCATTTCTTCTTTTTTGTATTTAACCCTAGCAGGTCTGAGGTCTAAATGTCCGTTTTGGTATAATTTTGAATTTAACCTTATATTTTCATCATAAAAAATATTTAACTTGCCTTATTTGGTATCATCTTTTTCAGCAAAACCTCAGCTTCATGATTCTACAGTCTTTGTTTCATTTTGACAAAGTGCTTTATCACATTGGAGCAAAAATAACATAAAAAAATGAAATCCGTGTTAGTAAAATATTAATATGTTTACTATGAAATTCACAAAAATATTTAACAAACCTGTTTGACAGCCTAAAATGAAAATTTCATTGGTATACTTTAAGAACTTGTGTACAAACTTAGTAAAAAACAAATTGGTATGCATATTTTTACATCATAAAGTTGGCAATTTCCCATGTGTTTTTAACCACTATTTACACTACAGTATGTGTCAAAACAAGTACCGTATCTCATCACAAATTCTCTGTTTTTTCCCCCTTTCATTCTGACAAACACACCACAAACCTACTACAAAACTCTGCACACACACTAATGCACACTAATACATAAAAAAAAAACAAATAAAACAGCTAAAGACTGACCTGTAAACAGTGCTGGGTTTCTTCCACCCCCAAACGCTGTTTCTGTGTTTCTCTGATCAGGAGACAACATGGAGGAAAAACGTTTCTGATTGGTTGCTGAACAAATGTGGTGTGTTCATGTAAATCTGAAATATGAGTTTCATTTTGAATTCATTGACTTTTTGGTGATAAAATATCAACTGATTGCTCTCCACACGTGTAACATGCGCCCAGAAATATGGTAACATTTATCTGTCATATTTCTGGTTGTATTTTGAAGTAAATACAAAACAAAATCAATATAAAAACACTACTTTTATAAAGTTTGGAGTCTCTGCTGTCCAACAGACTTGAATGGAACACTTCACATGCGGTGTGTGTTGTTTAAAGAGACTATTTATAGGCATGACGTCATGCCTGCAAATATGCGGGCTTAGACCCCAGAGGAACCTGTTTGTTTGAATTGTTTATCAGAGAATAAGGGGCAGATATGATACCATTTTTTCTTCATCTGCCGCCTCCATCCATCCATCTTCTTCCGCTTATCCGGGGTCGGGTCGCGGGGGTAGCAGCCTAAGTAGGGAGGCCCAGACTTCCCTCTCCCCAGCCACTTGGAGCAGCTCCTCCGGGGGAATCCCAAGGCGTTCCCAGGCCAGCCGAGAAACATAGTCCCTCCAGCGCGTCCTGGGTCTTCCTCTGGGTCTCCTCCCGGTGGGACATGCCCGGAACACCTCACCAGGGAGGCGTCCAGGAGGCATCCTAACCAGATGCCCATCTGCCGCCTTTCATTTTATATTTTGTTTTTGTTTTGTTGTTATCAGTATGTTGATTGTTTTGTTTTGTGTATTTTTATTATAAAATGAATGAATAAAATAAATAAATAAATTCAAAATGATTCTATTTAAAATAAACTATCACAGATGGTCCTTTATTCAGAACAAACTAACAAAATGTATTTTTTTCTGCGTTTAAAATTGTTCTTTTGTAGTAATATGCTGGTATTATCAATATATATGCAGACAGAAGATGAGGATTGTGAGGATTGTGTGTGTGTCTGTGTGTGTGTGTGCAGAGCAGCTGCACATGTTCAGGTTGTGCAGCTGCTCTTGGAGACTGAGAACATGTGAGAACCTTTAGTTTCTGTTCTACATGCATCACTTTGATGCTTCCATCAACTTAGAGACAAATAAAGAGGATTCAAACCTAAAGATTCACATCAACAAGGGACAAACACCTCTGCTGTGTTACTATGAACTGTTTAGCACCACCACCACCAAAGTCTGCCACTCATATTAGCCTGCCTGTGTGTCTGTTAGTAAAATATCTCATGTACCAGTAAATGTATTTTAATGAAACTGTCAGAAAGTAATTGAATGTACACGTACAACAGATTAACTGTAGGAGTTAATCTGATAATTGAGATTAGAAAACACAAACATGGCTACAACTGAGTCAGTTTTACAGATGTTGAGCAAA
>JBBPBX010086392.1:0-14908 GCA_038048925.1 Garcialebias charrua | reverse complement strand
GGTGGCGCACCCCGCTTGTATAATGGTAGGGGAAACACTGAATGATGGGTACATGGGAGTCCAGATGTGAATTCAGGTCAGGTGTGTGGTCTTGATGAGAGCAGGTCTGTCCATCAGGTCAGGTGTGTTTTCCTGTTTTGGCAGCAGTCATTGATGTGGATACATGACAGGGTTAGGCACAAGGTGGTGACGCACAGGTGATGATGGAGAGGAGCTGCAGGAGGATGGTGAGGAGAGAGCAGAGGACACAGGTCTGCCCATGACGTCAGGTGCCAACAGGTTTTGTCTGTTGAAAGAGACACAAACATGAACATGTGAAGTTAAAGCAGGGTCATGACCTGCAATAAAAACAGAAAACACCGACAGAAAACAAGTTCAACTCACTGTAGGCACAAGGTGGTGACGCACAGGTGATGATGGAGAGGAGCTGCAGGAGGATGGTGAGGAGAGAGCAGAGGACACAGGTCTGCCCATGACGTCAGGTGCCAACAGGTTTTGTCTGTTGAAAGAGACACAAACATGAACATGTGAAGTTAAAGCAGGGTCATGACCTGCAATAAAAACGGAAAACACTGACAGAAAACAAGTTCAACTCACTGTAGGCACAAGGTGGTGACGCACAGGTGATGATGGAGAGGAGCTGCAGGAGGATGGTGAGGAGAGAGCAGAGGACACAGGTCTGCCCATGACGTCAGGTGCCAACAGGTTTTGTCTGTTGAAAGAGACACAAACATGAACATGTGAAGTTAAAGCAGGGTCATGACCTGCAATAAAAACAGAAAACACCGACAGAAAACAAGTTCAACTCACTGTAGGCACAAGGTGGTGACGCACAGGTGATGATGGAGAGGAGCTGCAGGAGGATGGTGAGGAGAGAGCAGAGGACACAGGTCTGCCCATGACGTCAGGTGCCAACAGGTTTTGTCTGTTGAAAGAGACACAAACATGAACATGTGAAGTTAAAGCAGGGTCATGACCTGCAATAAAAACGGAAAACACTGACAGAAAACAAGTTCAACTCACTGTAGGCACAAGGTGGTGACGCACAGGTGATGATGGAGAGGAGCTGCAGGAGGATGGTGAGGAGAGAGCAGAGGACACAGGTCTGCCCATGACGTCAGGTGCCAACAGGTTTTGTCTGTTGAAAGAGACACAAACATGAACATGTGAAGTTAAAGCAGGGTCATGACCTGCAATAAAAACAGAAAACACAGACAGAAAACAAGTTCAACTCACTGTTAGGCACAAGGTGGTGACGCACAGGTGATGATGGAGAGGAGCTGCAGGAGGATGGTGAGGAGAGAGCAGAGGACACAGGTCTGCCCATGACGTCAGGTGCCAACAGGTTTTGTCTGTTGAAAGAGACACAAACATGAACATGTGAAGTTAAAGCAGGGTCATGACCTGCAATAAAAACGGAAAACACTGACAGAAAACAAGTTCAACTCACTGTAGGCACAAGGTGGTGACGCACAGGTGATGATGGAGAGGAGCTGCAGGAGGATGGTGAGGAGAGAGCAGAGGACACAGGTCTGCCCATGACGTCAGGTGCCAACAGGTTTTGTCTGTTGAAAGAGACACAAACATGAACATGTGAAGTTAAAGCAGGGTCATGACCTGCAATAAAAACAGAAAACACCGACAGAAAACAAGTTCAACTCACTGTAGGCACAAGGTGGTGACGCACAGGTGATGATGGAGAGGAGCTGCAGGAGGATGGTGAGGAGAGAGCAGAGGACACAGGTCTGCCCATGACGTCAGGTGCCAACAGGTTTTGTCTGTTGAAAGAGACACAAACATGAACATGTGAAGTTAAAGCAGGGTCATGACCTGCAATAAAAACGGAAAACACTGACAGAAAACAAGTTCAACTCACTGTAGGCACAAGGTGGTGACGCACAGGTGATGATAGAGAGGAGCTGCAGGAGGATGGTGAGGAGAGAGCAGAGGACACAGGTCTGCCCATGACGTCAGGTGCCAACAGGTTTTGTCTGTTGAAAGAGACACAAACATGAACATGTGAAGTTAAAGAGAGTCAGAGAGTCTTTATTGTCATTTGCACAGCATGTGGTACATGAGATGAAAACGAGATTATGTACACGAGGTCCCAGTTACATCCAACAACAAATGAAAGAGAAAAACAGTAATAACATCTAGAATTAACTAAGAAAAACATCAACTAGTAATACACTAAGCCTAATATAGTGGGAATAAACAGCAGCACGAACATGAGTTTGTATGAGCAGATGGTCACAGATGAACACAGATGAACACAGCAACAAGAAAACAGATCAGCATCAGTATGATGTGATATTTTGCAGTGTTTATTTTTTATTTTATTTTTATTTATTCATGAGTCTAACAGCCTCAGGGTAGAAGCTGTTCCTCAGTCTAGTGGTTCTACACTTGATGCTCCTCAACCTCCGTCCTGAGGGGAGTGGGGCAAAGAGTGAGTGTGCTGGATGAGTGAGGTCTTTCATGATGCAGGTGGCTCTTTTCCTGCATCTGAGAAGCTCAGTCCTCGCCTCGTTCTACAGGTGTGCAGTGGAGAGCGTCCTGTGCTCCAGCATCAACGTGTGGCATGGAGGCTGCACAGTTGCAGAGAGGAAAGCTCTACAAAGAGTGGTGAAGGCTGCACAGAAGTCTGTGGGAGTCAGTCTCCCCACCATCACAGACATTTACACCTCCAGATGCAGAAAAAGAGCCACCTGCATCATGAAAGACCTCACTCACCCAGCACACTCACTCTTTGCACCACTCCCCTCGGGACGGAGGTTGAGGAGCATCAAATGTAGAACCACTAGACTGAGGAACAGCTTCTACCCTGAGGCTGTCAGACTCATGAATAAATAAATAATAAAATAAACACTGCAAAATGTCACATCATGCTGATACTGACCTGTTTCTTGTTGCTGCGTTCATCTGTGACCATCTGCTCATGTTCGTGCTGCTGTTTATAATGATGTTTTTCTACTACATTAGGGCTTAGTGTATTACTAGCTGATGTCTCTCTTAGTTAATCCTAGATGTTATTATTGTTTTTCTCTTGCATTTGTTGTTGGATGTAACTGGGACCCTGTGTACATAATCTCGTTTTCAACACATGTACTACATGCGGTGCAAATGACAATAAATTCTCTCTGACTCTGACTCTCTGATCTGGAGGTGTAAATGTCTGTGATGGTGGGGAGACTGACTCCAACAGACTTCTGTGCAGCCTTCACCACTCTCTGCAGAGCTTTCCTCTCTTCAACTGTGCAGCCTCCATGCCACATGTTGATGCTGGACATTTTAAGACTAAAAAAGACCAGATTATCATAATGGAGGAAAAATAATGTGATCTTTCCCAATTAAAAAATAAAATAATGAACTATGCAGGTCTAGGTAAATTATTTTAATTGTGGAAAAATTAAATATCATACTTTGAATAAATAAAGTTAACTTATGTTTTACTCCTTCTATTAGTTCTAGTATTCACACATTTGCAAAGGAAAAGACAGGAAAAACTGCTAAAACTAGCCCTTTTTGTTGTTATAAGAACAAATAAAATTCAGTTTAAAGTTATTTTTGATCAAAGCTTGGAAGAGCCACTGCTGAGGGACCAAAGAGCCACATGTGGCTCCAGAGCCGCAGGTTTCAGACCCCTGCAAAGTCCAGAACCCCTTACATTTTAAGACAGGTTTACAAGAAATCTAAAATAACTACCTATCAGCCACTTTCAAACCAGTTATGTGATCACAATCTTTCTTTGTGCTTGACAGATTTTTCATGCTGATGACATTGATTGATGACAACTTGGAGACAAATAAAGAGGATTCAATCCTAAAGATTCACAAAGGGACACCTCTGCTGTGTTACTATGAACAGTTTAGCACCACCACGACCAAAGTCTGGCACTCATATTAGCCTGCCTGTGTGTCTGTTAGTAAAATATCTCATGTACCAGTAAATCTTTAATGAAACTGTCAGAAAGTAATTGACTCTCAAGACCTCTCAAGACCTCGTGAATGAGATATATCTTCCTTCAGCCTCTACAAAAACAGTATGTTGCTGAAATACGTATTTAAAGTAAATTAGTATTTCAGCCTGGCTGCGGTTATTGTTCTGCTGGCTAGCAGACGCAAACAACGAGAGGATGCGGGGCCTGTCTCTTTGAAAAACCATCCAGGAACTAAGCCAAAAAAATAAAAAATAACTCGTAGCATACAGTATATGGCTTATTTAAACGCTAGAATAACCTAACCTGCAGTGTTTTACTTGCCTCAAATTATCTGCCTCAGCAGCACACAGACCCGTTTTAGCTCGTTGTTAGCTTAGCTTTTAGCAACAGCAGGTTTTGTTCATTCATGTGAACAGAGCTAAAACAGCTAGCAAATAAAGAAAACAGAACCGACCTTCAACTTCCAACTGAATGTCCAGTCGTCGTCCAGAGTCAGACCAGTCGACGTCTAATAAAAAGCAAGTTTTACGAGCGCTGAATACAACAGCTTCTTGTCCAACAGATAACAGGAAATAGCTACATTTGAACGAAGCGCGCGAAGCGTTGATTGGTTGGATATGATGACATGCTACTTCCCTCGATAAACAAGAGTGGCGTTGATTGGTTAGGACAAAGTTCACATGCAACCTGATAAGCAAGAGTGGCGTTGATTGGGTGGGACGTAAATACCCTGATGCATGCTCAATAATAATAATAACAATATTATATATATATATATATATATATATATATATATATATATACACAATATAAAAAAACAGCTCGAGCTGTTTCAAAAAACTGACAAAACGTTTAAAACAGAAAAATAAACCAGTGTGAAAATACTTTGTGTAAAGAAACTGGCATGGCAAAGGGAACGTTTGTTGAACGTTCTAAGAACGTTAGGTTAGAACGTTATATCTAGGTTTGTTCAAACGTTAGTCAAAACCTTCAAAGAACGTTCTAAGAACGTTAGGTTAGAACGTTATATCTAGGTTTGTTCAAACGTTAGTCAAAACCTTCAAAGAACGTTCTAAGAACGTTGTGATCTAACAGAACCATGTAAGAACCATATCAGAACGTTAGTTAACGTTCTCTGTTACTTGGGTTTTGGGTTAGAGTTTCGAGGAGAACGTACTGACAACTTGTCTCTCCTCTGGAAAAGCTGGAGACGGCCCGGTCATTGTGCCAACTCGACCCACGTCTCAGCTGAGAGTCGCGGCAAAGCCTTGCTGTGCCTCAACACTCATTTCTGAAAGAGTTTGTTTTCTGAAGTTTTATTTTGAAAGTGCAGCCAGTAGCTGGCTCTGTTCCTGCCGGGAGAAGCGGTTCTTCTTACTCGTCTGAATCAGCTCACACGCGCGGAGGTCATCTGGGCGTGAACTGGACAACACAGTCCGTTAATGTCCACAAACCTCAACTCTTATCTCCAAGACATATCGTCAACAGGTAACGAGGCGTTGATTGTGTCCTGAACGTGTGAGAAGCCCAGCTGAACCGTATGGGAAGGTGCCACTCTGGTTGTTTCAAATAATTAATTTCAGTTAACTTAGCTTTCATCTTCTTCCTCCTATTTCTTATTTTTCATAAGCATTTAATCTGTCAAGTAATGTGCCAACAGTTAAGTTTAAATTGTCTGTTTGTTTTAATTTGAATTCTTGTCAAAGTAGTTATTAAATCAGAGCTAATGTCGATACAAATGTTTAATGTAAATTTTGTGATAGTTTCAATAAAAGGTCTATTTTTTTGGTAGACCAACATAAGTTGAAGCCTCTCGTGAAATTACATTATTGTCTAATCACAGTAAAAACAATTTAGTATCGGAAAAAGGAAGAACTCGCACTTTGGTGGCAGTTTGTGCAGTTAAACTCTGCTCATAAACTGCGCATCTACAATAATGCCAGACTCAGTAAGTGTTTAAATACCTTACAACCGCATTATTCTATTACAATAATAATAAGTTGTGTATATAGATCACCAGGATCAAATATAGAAATATTCACTGATAAAATTTTGGAGCTATTGGAGAAGAGTTTTAATAAAAAAAAGTTTTTTTGTGTGTAGACTTTAACAATGATATGGGAAATAAAACAGATTCAAATAACACCAGTATATTTATAAACTCTATGTACAGTTTAAATATGTATCCGTTGATATCAAAGCCAACAAGAATTACAACTCATAGTGCCACAATAATTGATAATATTTTCACAAATATAACAAATGGGGATGTGATAGGTGGTATTTTAACGACCGACTTAAGTGATCATTTACCAGTTTTCACAATCTATAAAAATGATCAAAGCATCACAAAAGCAGTTACAAAGAAGAAAAAGATCATAAACACATCAAAAAAAGTTTTGGAAAAATTGAAAGAGGATCTAGATAAACAAGACTGGAATGATGTGTATGTTGATGATGTGAACAGATCATATGATGAGTTTATGAATATCTTGGAAGCTCTGTATGAAAAGAATTGTGTGCAAACAAATCATACAAAGAGAAATATCGTTGACCAACCATGGATGACAAAAGGGTTGAGAAATGCTTGTAAAAAAAAGAATTATTTGTATTCATGTTTCTTGAAATTGCGAACTCAGAACGCTGAAGAAAAATATAAAAAGTATAAAAATAAATTAGTAGGGATTATAAGGAAACATAAGAAAGAATATTATAGTAAATTATTAGATAAAAGTAATGGTGATATGAAAGCAACATGGCGAGTAATGAATAGTGTTCTGAAGAATCATAAAGCAAAAACTGGTATTTCAAAATATTTTGTAAAAGACAACGATGAAGTTCACGATGAAAATGAAATTGTAAATGGATTTAATCAATATTTTGTGAATGTTGGATCAAGCCTTGCAGCTAAAATACCAAAAGTAGATAATAATGTGAGCCATTCAATTACAGGTTGTGCAAACAGTATTTTTCTAAATGGAACTAACAAAGAGGAAATAATGAATGTAGTAAAAAATCTTACAGACAAGAGATCAAAGGACTGGGTGGACATGGATATGATGTTTGTAAAGGATATAATGAGCCATGTTATTGAGCCGTTTACATATATATGTAATTTATCATTTTCAACAGGAATATTTCCAGATAATATGAAAGTAGCTAAGGTAGTTCCTCTTTTTAAAAATGGTGATAAATGTGTGTTCAACAATTATAGACCTATATCCTTGTTACCACAGTTTTCAAAAATTCTTGAAAAACTTTTTGTGAACAGACTAGATCAATTTATAGATAAACAAAATATTCTAAGCAACAGTCAGTATGGGTTCAGAGCAAAAAACTCTACATCAATGGCTCTCATGGAATTAATGGAACAAATAACTACTGCTGTCGATCAAAAACAATATTGTGTCAGTATTTTTGTTGATTTAAAAAAAGCATTTGATACTATTGATCACACCATTCTCCTTGAAAAATTGAACAAATATGGTATTAGAGGACCAGCATTACAGTGGGTATCTAGCTATTTAAAAGATAGGAGACAATTTGTACAAATAAATGATGTAAGATCTGACCTCTGTAATATCACATGTGGAGTTCCCCAAGGCTCTGTACTTGGACCAAAGCTATTTATTTTATATGTGAATGACTTGGTAAATGTGTCAGGACTCCTTAAATGTGTACTTTTTGCTGATGATACCACTTTTTTCTGTTTAGGTGAAGATGTAGAACAAATGTTGGAATTGATAAAGACAGAATTTGTCAAAATACAAACTTGGTTTAAAATCAATAAATTATCATTAAATCTAGAAAAAACTAATTACATGATATTCAGTAATAAAAAGAAAACTGTTGATGTTCCACTCAAAATTGAGGTGTTGAGATTTGTAGAGTGAGTGAGGTGAAGTTTTTGGGTGTTATCATTGATGACAAACTGACATGGAAACAACACATAAATTCTGTAAGAATAAAAATAGCTAAATCGATTGCAGTACTGTACAAAGTCAGAGACCTATTGAATGATAAAGCTCTGTATTTGTTGTATAACACAATCATTGTTCCACACTTAATCTATTGTATTGATGTTTGGGGGAATGCGTGTAAAACAATCACAAAGCCTATTTTTGTATTACAGAAAAGAGCTGTAAGAATTATCACTAGAAAACATTACCGTCATCCATCAAGTACATTATTTTATCAACTGAAGTTATTGAAGTTCCATGATTTGGTAGACTATAATATTTTATCAGTTATGTATAGGGCTCAAAATAATGCATTACCTTTAAATATCCAAATGCATTTTGTTAAAAGACAAAGTTGTTATAATCTTAAGGGGACAGAGATGTTTGTAAAACCACAATTCAGAACTAGTTTGAAGGGACGTTCTACCTCAATCCAGGGAATTAGATTATGGAATGGCTTGGAGAATGTAGTTAAAAATGCCAAGTCAATGTTTACATTTAAGAAAATGATCAAAATGAATTTGTTAAAAAAATATATGAAATGACGTAATGTGTATTGTATTAGTTAGAAAATTAGAAAGAGTTAGTCATTTTGTACTGTTGGTGGAAGATTATTATTGTTTAATCTGATTAGAAAGAGTAAGTCATTTTGTACTGTTGGTGGAAGATTATTATTGTTTAATCTGATTGTTTGAAAAAAGGGGCAGATATAATAAGATTTATTCTTCTTTCTGCTACCTTTCATTTTTTATATTTTGTACATTATCATTTATGGGATTGTCTTGTATTGTGTTTCTTTTGTAAAAAAATGAACAAATTTAATAAACATAAACAAAAACATCTCTGCATGCTCCTCCTGGGCCTGAAGGCAGCCTAACATGCATGTTTTTGAACATGTGAGCTGAAGTCAATAGTGTGCAGCTTCCAACAGGATGGAGGAGAAGAGAAGAAGGAAGACTTAGAGCTCCTGCTGAGGGAGCACTGGACGAGAGCTCACTCTGAAGAGTTCACAAACACCTCTCCTTTCCTCCTGTCACATCAATCAAGTGATGCAGCACATGCAGAGAGCTGCTGTCACTTGTGGCAGTGACATGAAGAAAAGTGAGCGAGACATTTTCTTCTAAACAACATCACTTCATCATTCTCCTTTCTGGCAGCAGTAAAGAGAAGCAGGTGAAGTGTGAGAAAATAAATCAACATCAATTTATAAAGTTTTATTTTCTTCTTTACTTCTTAAATGCTGACATAAGGTCAGGATGATGTCAGGATGATGGAGATGTTCAATATTTATCATCTAAAACTAATTACTCTGACCCAATAATTATAACCCAGCTCACTTATATCAAATATTCTCTGTTCCCTTTAAACACTTATATTTGATAGTACAAACATGTTGTTTGCTTTTCTCCTTGATACAGAAAAGACAGTCTTCTAGCCTTGACAATGTTTGGATTAGATGTTCTTGTAGGATCAGAACCACGACTTGTTTGTTTTATCTGTAAGACGTCAGAGCTTGTCAAACTCCACCTGCTTCTTGTTTAAATAGCTTGTCATGTCCAGTACAATTCGGAATTGTGCTGGACAATGTATTTGAGACCAAACTAAGTTTCAAAAGACATTAAAAAGCCTTCCCCTTTGCAAAGTTGTTTGTCTGATTTAACACTGTTCTCTTGTTTATCTTGTGTGGTTTTTATTAAGGTAACAGGGGTTTAAAATCCCCATCATTATGGTGCCGAAAACCCATTCTCCCCATACCTGCTCCTGATGACCTCTGAACGGAGCGCAGCTGCGAGGCACGGTAAATATGACAGAAAGTCCAGTGATTGGGTTTGTCTCTGGCCAGCTTCCTCTGTCCATTTGGTGCGATCAAGGTCGGGTTGGCGGAGATTTCCAGACACCGCACAGGTCAACAAGAACGTGAGTGTGGAAAAGTGTTTATTGATACGTCGTTTTTAAAACAATTTGAGTACAGTAACCGGAACTAGTTCACCCTGAGCCGATGACTTTAAATTTTGAATGAGGTGTCTGCTTTTCGATAACTAAGCGAATTTTGCGCACACGCTAGTTGGCAGAACCAAGATTTCTGTGATTTATAAGCGAGGGCGGTCAAAAATAATAAGCCGAGACCAGATCATGTGAGGCTGACCGCCAGACCTTACATTGGATGTTCATAGTGTGTCCGGCCAGGCGAGAAGAGAAATTAAGACAAGAACGTTTATTTTTATATTTGACGCGTCATTCTGTATTTGTTTAGTCCTTTTTTACGTGTATGTTTGTGTTTGTGGAGTGCTACATATCTGGCCTTTTTTTCTTTCTCCCATTTTCCTGTGTGTGTGTAGGCAGTGGCTCCTGGTCTGTTATCTATGGGCCTCCCCCCCCCCCCGGTGCTGAACTTGCCTGCAGCCTGTTGAGAAGTTGCTATTTTGGAAGTTAAATGTAACTGGATCTAGAAGGTTTTCCAGTTTGATATTAATTTGCTCACATATATTAATAAATACGGTACACTAAAGGTTGTCTGTCTAAAGCAGACCTGCTCATTACGTCGATCGCGATCGACCGGTCGATCGCGGAGGCATTACTGGTCGATCGCAGCGTGACATTATTATTATTTTTTTTTTTCCCACAGCGTGACATTAAAAAATTGTCAGCCAATGAAACATCCCGTTACTTGATTGACATGCAGGGCAACCAATCAGATGACAACTGAAAACATCCCGCCCCTTGATTGACATTCACGGCAACCAATCAGATGAGAGCTTTAGGTCACGCTCATGCAGCTTCTAAAAACAATGGCGCGAAGGTGGAAGTTGAACGCAGCAAAACATACTAAGCGAAAACAATCAGATTTCGGACTGTTCATGGAAAATACGACATGGACTTCCCACCGAAAAGCCAGCTGAGAAAGAGAAAGGTGGAGGAACTAAAATCCCTGTTCGGACAGCAGCAACTTCAAAGCGAAACGCCCCCACCATCTTCCGGGTGAGTGACGCTGTGATGTTTCTCTGCACGCTTAAACATACTGGTTGGGAGCTGACGTGGCTTTATTATTAAAATCATACGAGACACTTTTCATACAGAATAACCTCCTTGACTACTCTCTGTTCTCTGCACGTTTCCCTGTCCCGCAGCGCGAGCGTTTGCATAACACACTTTCGCGCTGCGTTCAGGGACAGTCGGTAAAATACACCGCTGTAAATCTCTCCGTACCAAAAGAGACATTTTTATGCCTTTGTTCACTAAATTAAACGTGTCCGGAGCCATAACAACCTGCTACAACTGTGGTTATCAACTGGTGGCCTGTGGACCACTTTAGATTTGCTGGAGGGGGCTTTTAGAAATGACATTTATTAAAGTAAAAAATATCTAATGATTTTTTTTTTACATTTATTAAAGTAAAAGACCAGATTCTTATAAAGAAGGGGGTGGGGATCAGTTTCATTTCATTTCATTTATGCATTTGTATAGTACTTTACACAACCACGGTGATGGTGACTAAAGTGCTTAACAAAAAACAGTGCAGTACAGTAAAAGACAACAGATTAAAAATCAAGAAAACACAACATAATAGCAAAAATAAAACCAGAAATGTCACCACATATTTAATTACTAAAAGCCAGTTGGAATAAAAAAGTCTTAAGCTTCGATTTAAAAAGGCCAAGTTCAGTAATCTGACGTAGCTCAAGCGGGAGCGTATTCCAGAGTAGAGGTGCGGCCGCAGAAAAGGCACGGTCACCCCAACGTTTATATTTTGTCCGTGGAACAGAGAGCAGGAGCTATCTGACCTCAGAGACCTGGAGCGGGCAGGGAAACTTAACAACTCTGTTATATTTCTACCATATATTTTTAAAATAAAATTTAAAAAATCTATATTGCGTCACCATCACCCCATTTGGTCCCTACGGTCGACCAGGTGCCCATGGGCACCACGTTGGTGACCCCTGATTTATTACATGTGTTGTGCAATATTTGCTTATTCAGTTATGCAAGGTACATCAACATAGGTACATTGTACATAAAAAGAATCCTTAATACATTTGAAGATAATTATATGTTTTGCATTTTTGTATTGGGTAGATCTTTTGGACTTGGTTTTTTTATAAGTAGCTCGCATGCTGAAAAAGTGTGAGCACCCCTGGTCTAAAGGCAAAAAAGGGATAGAACTTCAGTCAGTAAAAAAAAATATGGCAGAATGAGTCAAGGGAAGCAAAGCATCTGATAAGTTTTTATTTTATTTTTCAGCTCAGCCTTGGGATGCAGCTGCGTCTGCACCTCCCCCAGATAATTTGGCAAAGGCAAACTTGGATCATTGGGTTTGCTGCAGAAGTTAATTAATTGTAGATGTCCAACCATTCATTACTTTTGAAGGTTTACAAAAAATAATTTAGTGGATCATGAGTTATTTTGCTAAGTGACAAAACACAAACAGTTTCAGCTGTTTTATCCTTCATTATAAAATACTTAGTTTCCTTCCCCTCCTCTCCCACCACCCATCCTACAACCCCCCCTCCACCCCACTCTCCTCCCTCTCCTCCACCCCACCCTTCCCCCACCACCACTGTGCCAGCTTGGATTTGGGTTGACTGCAGAAGTCAGAAATACAGCACTTGGTTTCAGAGCAGAAACTAACAAACACCCCACCCATCCCAAACTCCCACTCCTCCCACCTCCCACCACCCCCTCCTTCCCCATCTGTGTGAAGATTTATATTTACTTACGAGAAAAGTACTGTGCTAACAGAGAGGCAGAGAGTACTAATGAAACATACAATAAAAAATAAAAAAATGGCACAAGAACTAAAGTTGTTAGTTGAGAAGTAGATTTTTATTTAAATAATTTTACAAACCAAGAAACTTGATTATTGACTTGTTTGTCGATGGATCTTTTCCTGAAAAACACAAAAACACAAGTGTTAACTAAAAACTTTTAGTTGAAGATAAAATAAATATTTACATATGTTTTTAAATCATGAACGTAGCCGAATGCTACACAAAGATTTTAGAATTTGATCAATCTTGTTTATAAAATTATAGTCAAAATATTTTAGGTTTTAGGCTTAACAACGTTAAAATCGGACGTTTTAACAGTAGGCCTGGCGCTCACACGAGCGGCCCGATTTAATAAAATTTTAGCGAGAAAGACTCCAAATTGTTTCGCTGAACCAAGCGGACAGATCCGTTTTTATCATGAAAATCTGACGGCGAAAGATCTGATTTTAAATCATCCAAAAAATTACGTTTTTTGTCGGAAATGAAAGCTAAGCTAATGCTAACGGAGCCGCCAGCTAAAAGCTTCGTCCGTCCAAAAACAGTGCAAATGCCGTTATACTGTGAAACCAAACGTTTCAAAATTGTGTTTTCTCTGCAAAAAGAAACTGAGAATTCGCTTACCAATTTTTATCGAAATAGTTCTGTAGAAAAAGCCGAATGATGAAGAAGCAAGAATTCAGGAGGCCTTGTTGTCATTGAGAACTTTGATACACTGTTACCAGATCTCGCGATAGAAACAAGCGACCAGCCCAAAACAAACCCAAAACGAGCCCAACTGGCAACCCACGCCTTGACTGAATACACATTTTTATTTTAATCAATACTTTTCTATTTAGGACATAATTTGGATCTCAGTTTATAATAAGTGGGAATTGGACTTTAAAGCTGCACTATGTAACTTTGTAATGCAGTCTGTAACTTTTCTAACAATATATTTTTAACATATTTCTTCACTCTGTCACTATCTACTGACAGACTGATGTTAGACAAAGTAATCTCTGAAAAAAACTATAGTCCCCTTGCTTCTCTATCAGCATTTATAAAAACACTAAAAACACAGAGTGACCCGTCCTTAACCAGCCAATAAAAACAGAGTTTGTAACCAGCCAATAAAAACAGAGCTTGAATTTGAATCAGCCAATAAAAACAGAGCTTGAATTTGAATTTCAGCAGAGCCTCCTCCTCAGAACCATTTAAGGCTCTGAGGGGGAGGGATTAGAATGCTTTGCCTGTTGAAAATTTTTCTAAGTTCTGCACTCTATAGAAAGTTACACATAGCACCTTTAAACACTGAAACTTGAAACCACAGGGCAAAATCACCTAGCCCATGCTTTGACTTTTGATAAGTGAACCACTGAAAAGTGGTAAGTGAGGACTTATCTTAACAGTATCAATTTATTTTCAATAAATTGACAAAATATGAGAGCATCCCACGGTGCCATTTTAACATAAAAAATTAAAAACAGTACACAAATAAATCCGAAGAGAGGACGGATCTTGAAAACTCAATGAATTGGCTAATTATCATTTATGCTATCAAGGTGGTCCTAGAAAACAGTGCATGATATTTTCTGAAATATAATTGGGCTACAAAATTTCTAGTCCATCCATCCATCCATCCATTTTCTTCCGCTTATCCGGGGTCGGGTCGCGGGGGTAGCAGCCTAAGTAGGGAGGCCCAGACTTCCCTCTCCCCAGCCACTTGGAGCAGCTCCTCTGGGGGAATCCCAAGGCGTTCCCAGGCCAGCCGAGAAACATAGTCCCTCCAGCGTATCCTGGGTCTTCCTCTGGGTCTCCTCCCGGTGGGACATGCCCGGAACACCTCACCAGGGAGGCGTCCAGGAGGCATCCTAACCAGATGCCCGAGCCACCTCAACTGGCTCCTCTCGATGTGGAGAAGCAGCGGCTCTACTCCGAGTCCCTCCCGGATGACCGAGCTTCTCACCCTATCTCTAAGGGAGAGTCCAGCCACCCTGCGGAGAAAACTCATTTCAGCCGCTTGTATCCGAGATCTTGTTCTTTCGGTCATAACCCAAAGCTCATGACCATAGATGAGGGTGGGAACGTAGATCGATCGGTAAATTGAGAGCTTTGCCTTTTGACTCAGCTCTCTCTTCACCACGACAGACCGGTACAGCGCCCGCTTCACTGCGGACGCTGCACCTATCCGCCTATCGATCTCACGCTCCAGTTTTCCCTCATTCGTGAACAAGATCCCGAGATACTTAAACTCCTCCACTTGG
>JBBPBX010086389.1:0-14908 GCA_038048925.1 Garcialebias charrua | reverse complement strand
GCACGCTCAACACGCACGCCGCCCGACGCCTGACGCCAGGAGGCTGCTGGAGGTGCGTCCACCATTGACTTTACATGGAAGCTGGAAGCTTTGAGTCAGAGAGAGAGTCTTTATTGTCATTTGCACCGCATGTAGTACATGTGACGAAAACGAGATTATGTACACAGGGTCCCAGTTACATCCAACAACAAATGCAAGAGAAAAACAATAATAACATCTAGGATTAACTAAGAGAGACATCAGCTAGTAATACACTAAGCCCTAATGTAGTAGAAAAACATCATTATAAACAGCAGCACGAACATGAGTCATTATGAGCAGATGGGTCATTATGAGCAGATGGTCACAGATGAACGCAGCAACAAGAAACAGATCAGTATCAACATGATGTGACATTTTGCAGTGTTTATTCTTATTATTTATTTATTCATGAGTCTGACAGCCTCAGGGTAGAAGCTGTTCCTCAGTCTAGTGGTTCTACATTTGATGCTCCTCAACCTCCGTCCCGAGGGGAGTGGTGCAAAGAGTGAATGTGCTGGGTGAGTGAGGTCTTTCATGATGCAGGTGGCTCTTTTTCTGCATCTGGAGGTGTAAATGTCTGTGATGGTGGGGAGACTGACTCCCACAGACTTCTGTGCAGCCTTCACCACTCTCTGTAGAGCTTTCCTCTCTGCAACTGTGCAGCCTCCATGCCACACATTGATGCTGGAGCACAGGATGCTCTCCACTGCACACCTGTAGAAGGAGTTGAGGACTGAGCTTCTCAGACCAGCTCGTCTCAGCCGTCTGAGGAAGTAGAGTCTTTGATGTCCTTTCTTGATCAGGCTGGTGGTGTTGTTGCTCCAGCTGAGGTTATCATTCAAGTGTACACCCAGGTACTTGTAGCTGGAGACCACCTCCACCGCAGATCCACCTATGTACAGTGGGGTGTGGGTGTGTTTGTTCCTTCTGAAGTCCACAATCATCTCCTTCGTCTTCTTCACATTCATGTGAAGGTTGTTCTCTTTGCACCAGCTCTCCAGGTGCTCCACCTCCTGTCTGTAGCTGGATTCATCATTATCTGTGATGCATCCCACCACCGCTGTATCATCTGCAAACTTAACAATATGACAGCCTGGATGTGTGGCTGTACAATCATATGTGAGCAGAGTGAACAGAAGAGGGCTCAGCACACATCCTTGAGGAGAGCCAGTGCTGAGGGTTATGGTGGAGGAGGAGAAGTTGTGGATCTTCACGGACTGTGGTCTGTTTGTTAAGAAGTCTAGTACCCAGTTACAGATGGAGGGGCTTAGTCCAAGTGTGGATAGTTTATCTATCAGAGTTTGGGGGATCATGGTGTTGAAGGCAGATGTGAAGTCCACAAAGAGCAGACGCACGTATGAGTCCTTCTGATCCAGGTGGGTGAGAGCAGTGTGGACCACAGAGGAGATGGCGTCCTCTGTTGATCGGTTCTCACGGTATGCATATTGATGAGGGTCCTCGCTGATGTTGACGGTTGTCTTGATGTGGGACATGACCAGTTTCTCAAAACATTTAGCGACTATCGGGGTGAGAGCCACCGGTCTATAGTCATTCAGACCAGTCACTGTGGAGCTTTTTGGGACTGGGATGATGGTGGCAGTCTTCAGGCAGGTGGGAACTGACTCCAGTGAAAGTGAGGTGGTGAAGACGTCAGCCAGCACCTCACAGAGCTGGTCCGCACATTCCTTCAGAACTTTCCCTGGGATGTTGTCTGGACCCGTAGCTTTATGAGGGTTGATCCTTCTGAGACTACCTCTCACTTCTGCTGCGGTCACTTTGAGGTGCTCCTCGTCTGGTGATGAGGTGAGTCTGGTGCTAGCTGGTCTGTTTGGATCTTCAAAACGTGCATAAAACTTATTGAGGGCATCAGGCAGAGATGGGTCCCTGGGGCATTGTTTGCTTTTGCCCTTGTAATCTGTTAAGCATTTGATGCCCTGCCACATGCTCCGTGGATCATGTGAGGTGAACTGTCCCTCGATCCTCTGTGCATACGCGGCTTTGGCCTTCTTTATGCCATCATCCAGTTCTTTCCTGCACTTTCTCAACTCCTCAGTATCTCCAGACTTGAATGCAGTGTCCCTGGCTGCCAGCAGGGTGCGGACATCCTTATTTAGCCAGGGTTTTTGATTGGGGTAAAATTTAACATACTTTCTTATGGATACATTTTCAGCGCATGTACTGATGTAACCCAGGACTGAGGAAGCATAAAGTTCCAGGTCAACTGAACTTCCATTCGTAGCTGCCTCTTTGAAGACAGACCAGTTTGTGTTTTCAAAGCAGTCTCTCAGCATGGGGGTACTATCTTGGCGCCACAATGTGATCTCTCTTTGTTCCGGCTTGGAGCGTCTGAGTGGGGGGAGCTGTCTAGGGACCAGTAACAGGGAGCGATGGTCGGAAGCCCCGAGCGGTGGGCGTGGCTTCGCCGTGTACGCCCCCTTCACATTCGTGAAGACTTGGTCTAGCGTCTTATTTCCTCGTGTTGCTGTGAAAACGTGCTGGTTGAAGGTTGGAAGGATGACACGTAAATCCACGTGATTGAAGTCCCCGGAAACAATGAAAAGCCCCTCAGGATATTTACACTGCAGCGAGGTGAGTAAGTCATGAATTTCTCCCTGGGCGTCGTTGGCATTAGCATCGGGTGCTATGTAAACAGCGCTTATTATTATCGCTGAATAGTCGCGGGGGAGGTAATGTGGACGACATCTTATTGTTAAAAGCTCCACAGCAGCTGAGCAGATCCTGCTGATAACGGCACAGTTCGTGCACCAGTCTTTGTTAACGTAAATACAGACGCCACCGCCTCGTGTTTTCCCCGTAGTCTCGGTGCACCGGTCCGTTCTGAAAAAGAGCCTATTATCCAACTCATAAACAGAGTCAGGAGTGTCCTCATTGATCCACGTTTCCGTGAGGCAAAGCACCGAGCATCTCCTCATCTCCTCTGACGTGGTCACTCTCAAACGAAGTAAATCCATTTTGTTGTCCAGCGAGCGCACGTTGGACAGAAAAAGAGCCGGCATCGGGGGTCTCCCGGTTTTAGCGTCTGCCCGCAGTCTCGTCATAATTCCTGCTCGACAGCCACGCTTTTTTCCTCGAGAGCACCGTTTCCTCTTCTTTCCTCCGGAGCGCATCTGCTTCCAGAAAGATGATCTTAGCAGCTCCAATCTTCCGAGCTCTGATTTGAGTTCGTTGCTGATATCAGCTGTGCCTTGTGGTAAATCCGCTCCAATTCTTAACAGCTCAGTTCGGCTATAATTCACCCGCAAAAAACGCGCAGAGTCAGGTACAAAAACACTATTAAAATTACTAAAAACTGGGGATGAACTGGGAACCCATGAAGCTGCGGCTGGTCTGAGCGCGGCCATCCGCATGTCTACCAAGAGAACTGGAGCTTCTTCTTCTGGTGCGGCCGCACCAAAGAAGAGAAAGGCCATAACTCTTGAACAAATTTGGAGATTATTCAACGTTCTGACCGGGGGGAGTCCACATCCTCCATCTGCAAAGTTATGAATATGGTGAGCATAGTACGTACGAGCACAAAATGGCGGACAATGAGCGCATTTTGGCGAGTGTAGGTGAAGTCCACCGTAATAAGCTTGCAACGCACGGTAATAAGCACTACGTCTGTTAGTTAATAAAAAGTAATTTTTATTTTAGTAGCGTGAGCGCATTTTGGCGAGTGTTCAGTACAGCAGCTGCGCTGACGAAGTCAACCGTTATAAGCTTGCAGCGCACGGTAATAAGCGCTACGTCTGTTAGTTAATAAAAAGTAATTTTTATTTTAGTAGCGTGAGCGCATTTTGGTGAGTGTTCAGTATAGCAGCTGCGCTGACGAAGTCAACCATTATAAGCTTGTAGCGCATAAAGCAGCGTCTGTTAGTTAATGAAATGTTTTATATAATTATGTTATGTTTAAATTAATGTTTATTTTAGGTCAGCTCTACAGTGAGCACCATCAAGGCAGACCGTGAGCGCATTTTGGAGAGTGTGAAAGGAGCTGCTCCAATGAAGTCAACGGTGATCACCAAGCAACTCACGGGGATAATCACCAAAGTTGAGCATCTGATGGGTACATTAATTACACAAAATGTTATTTTTTATTTAGTTTTTATGTGTCTGTAATGTACAGTACAGTTACTTCATCTTTTAACACACCTGTCTTTTCATGAACAACTTTTAGCACTTTGGATACAGGACTGTAACCAGAGACACATAGGCCTACCGCTGAGTTTAATGGTGATTCTGGCAAAAGCAAAAAAAACTTACGAAGATCTCAAGGAATGCATGGAGGAGGGCGTTGAAGTGCCACAATTCAATGCGTCACAGGGGTGGTTCAATCGCTTCCGGGCACGTATGAATTTCCACAACATCAGAATCCAAGGTTAGTGAAAACATTTACTGTACAGTATGACATTTTCTTTGTGGAATTAAAATTTACAACAGATTTTACATCTTTACAGTTTCAAATGAGCTTTTAAACTGTGTGACAAGACCTTTTGCAGTGTGTGCTCTGACCTTTACAGCAGCAAAACATGACATTCCTTATTTTCACATGACATTTTCTTTGTGGAATTTAAATTTACAACATATTTTACATCTTTACAGTTTCAAATGAGCTTTTAAACTGTGTGACAAGACCTTTTGCAGTGTGTGCTCTGACCTTTACAGCAACAAAACATGACATTCCTTATTTTCACATGACATTTTCTTTGTGGACTTTAAATTTACAACAGATTTTACATCTTTACAGTTTCAAATGAGCTTTTAAACTCTGTGACAAGACCTTTTGCCGTGTGTGCTCTGACCTTTACAGCAGCAAAACATGACATTCCTTATTTTCAGATGACATTTTCTTTGTGGAATTTAAATTTACAACAGATTTTACATCTTTACAGTTTCAAATGAGCTTTTAAACTGTGTTTACGAACTTTCACCAGGAGAGGTAGCAAGTGGAGATGTAGCGGCAGCAAGTGTCTTCCCAGACACATTGGCGGAGATCATAAGGGAGGGGGGATACACAGCGCAGCAGGTGTTTAACGCTGATGAGACAGGGCTGTTCTGGAAGAGGTTGCCTGACCGCACCTACATCAGCAAGGAGGAAAAAACAGCACCGGGACACAAAGTTGGGAAAGAGCGCATTACGTTGCTGTTTGGGGCTAATGCTACGGGCGATTGCAAGTTAAAGCCACTTCTGGTGAACCACTTCGAGAATCCCAGGGCCTTCCGGAATGTTGAAGTAAATCGTCTTCATGTTTATTGGACATCCAACCGGAAGGCCTGGGTAACACAGGAAATATTCAAGAAGTGGTTCACCAACAATTTCGTCAAGGACGTGAAGTGCTTCTGTCGCAAAAAGCGCATTGCCTTTCACATCTTGCTGGTGTTGGACAATGCTCCGGGTCACCCCGCAACTCTTACTGACCTCCACCCAGACGTGAGGGTGGTCTATATGCCACCAAACACGACCTCCCTCATACAGCCAATGGACCAGGGGGTCATAAGCACCTTCAAAGCGTACTACCTCCAGAGGGTCATCTGCGATGCTTTGGAGGTAACAGATAACGACACATCTGTCACCCTGAAGGATTTCTGGAAGGAGTACAACATCTTTCATGCTGTGGGTCACATTGGTGACGTCTGGAAGCAAGTGAGGGAGAGCACACTTAGTGGGGTGTGGAAGAAACTCTGCCCACAGCTGGTAGATCCCTCACTTGTTCCCAAGGACACAATCACCAATGTGATCGAGAGTGTGGTGGAGATGAGTCATCCGTTGCAGTTGGAGATTGAGGCAGAAGATATGCAGGAGTTGCTGACTCATCAAGGAGAGGAGCTGTCCACCGCGGACCTAGAAGAGCTGGAGATGGAGATCGTGGAGGAGCAGGAGCAGAATGAACCCAGGCCAAGCCCTCCGGCCAAGGTCTTCACCAGTCAGGGCTTGGCCAAGATCTTCAGAGAGCAGCAGCACAGAGTTACTGTACTTCATCTGTTAACCCACCTGTCTGTTCATGTCCACAGACGTCTCATCCTACTCCTCCTCGTCTCCTCTCCACTCAACTCCAGTCAGCCAACCAGCCTCTGCACCCCTCCCCAGAGGTAATGAAATGTTGCTTTTACATTTTGATTTTCTGTTTTGTTTTCTGTTACTGTACAGTAGAGTTACTTCATCTGTTAAATCACCTGTCTGTTCATGTCCACAGACGTCTCCTCCTCTCCAGCCAGCTTCTGTAACACCTACCTTCACTGACCTCCGGCTCATCTCCCCACTAACCTGCACAGCTTCATCATCCAGGTACAGTAATGAAATGTTAATTTAATTTTGCTTTTCTGTTTAGTTTCATGCTGCATTTCATCATCCACCTGTGTCTTGTCATGTCCACAGTCTCCCTCCAAAGCATCGCGGAAAGGCGCCCCCTGGTCCATCAAACGTCAGCACACACACATCACAGTAAGGACAAGTTCTTTTTGTCTGGGTTGAATTTATCAGTAAGCACAAATACTTGTTGTCTGTGTGGTTTCATATGTTTCATTAATGTTAACTTACAAATTGTCTGTTTTCTAACAGTGACACCTGCTACGTTCCCTCCTCTCCTGTGTCCAATGACCTCACACTGACTGAGGTGATACACCCTCCTGTGTCCAATGACCTCACACTGAGTGAGGTGATACACCTGGGCACCTGCTGCACTCCCTCCTCTCCTGTGTCCAATGACCTCACACTGACTGAGGTGATACGCCTCCTGTGTCCAATGACCTCACACTGAGTGAGGTGATACACCTGGACACCTGCTGCGCTCCATGCCTCCTCCATGCCTCCTCCATGCCGCCTCGCCTGCCGTCGTTGACATCACACAGCACAGTGAGCCATTTTAACAACTTGTGTGTGTGTGTGGTTTCATGTTTCTGTGAAGTTAACTTCCACATGTGTGTTTTGTGTCTAACAGTCAGACCAGACCACCCCCCGTGCGTTGCTTGATCGCCCACCTGCCTGCAGTGACATCACACTGAACCATGTCACACATCACACTGAACCATGTCACACATCACACTGACCAATGTCAGACACCTCCACAACTCTGACCTCCTCATCTGAACTGCTCCAGCTGAAAGAAGCTTCCTCTACAGCACAGTGAGCCATTTTAACAACTTGTGTGTGTGTGTGTGTGGTGTCATGTTTCTGTGAAGTTAACTTCCACATGTGTGTTTTGTGTCTAACCGTCAGACCAGACCACCCCCGTGTGTTGCTTGGTCGCCCGCCTGCCTGCAGTGACATCACACTGAACCATGCCACACATCACACTGACCAATGTCAGACACCTCCACAACTCTGACCTCCTCATCTGAACTGCTCCAGCTGAAAGAAGCTTCCTCTACAGCACAGTGAGCCATTTTAACAACTTGTGTGTGTGTGTGTGTGTGTGGTGTCATGTTTCTGTGAAGTTAACTTCCACATGTGTGTTTTGTGTCTAACAGTGACTCCTGTCATCTGCCAACTCCTGCCTCCTCCAGCATCTTCCCATCAGGACCTCACACCTGACCTGAACTCACATCTTTCCTCTGAATCCTGCTGCATCTTCCTGCATCATCCTGCATCCTACAGCATCCTCCCATCAGGACCTCACACCTAACCTGAACTGACATCTTACCTCAGCCTTTCCGGACTCAGATGCCCACATTGATGATTGCACTGCTGCATAAGCAGTCCCATCTGATCCAGGTTTGACCAGCAAGTTTTGACAACCAAAAAGACTACCTTCACTTCAATCAAAGTAAGGGAACTTTCCTTTTTTATGCTGTTGCTGTGCTGGCTGGTTCTACATTTCTAAAGTTCATGGAGTGGACACTACACATACTAGCACTGTTGTTTTTTAAACATGATGCTTGCAACATCTTTTCTGGATGATGTCACTTGTTTCTGGTGTTTGTTTGCAACATGATTCAGATGGATGTCATGTGTTCATGATGGGTGTGACTTGATTCTGATGGATTTCACTTGTTCCTGATGGGTGTGACTTGGTTCTGATGGATTTCACTTGTTCATGATGGGTGTGACTTGGTTCTGATGGATTTGACTTGTTCATGATGGGTGTGACTTGGTTCTGATGCATTTAACTGATTTCTGATGGATGTGAGACATGGTGTCAATGACACCATGTCAACGACCGCCACCGGTGCTGTTGACAAACAGGGTGCCGGCGGAAATTGTGCTACTGTTAGTCGAAGACCCCGAGGAGGGAAACGTGTCAGGAGACAGAGGGAGAGGAGGAAAGTGAAGAATGTAGGACTGAGGGTTGCAACTCTAAATGTGGGGACAATGACAGGCAAAGGTAGAGAGCTGGCTGACATGATGCAGAGAAGAAAGGTAGATGTTTTATGTGTCCAAGAGACCAAGTGGAAGGGCAGCAAGGCTCGCAGCATTGGAGCAGGGTTCAAACTGTTTTACCATGGTGTGGATAGAAAGAGAAATGGAGTAGGGGTGGTCCTGAAGGAGGAGCTGGCAAAGAATGTAGTTGAGGTGAAGAAAGGGTCAGATAGGGTGATGTACCTGAAGGTAGAAGTAGAAGGTCTGATGCTAAACGTGTTACGTAGTCACATTTTTCTTCCGTCTTTTGTTTGTTTGTTCTTTTTATTTTTGGCACCTTTTGACGGTTCACTGGTGGAGGGGGCAGGGCTCAGCCAGTCTAAGTGTTTTTAGCTGCGCTGGTAGCACACCTGTAGGTGATTGACTGATGGAGTAGCGTGTTGGGAGCTGCTGTTGCAGTGGAGGAGATGTGTAAAGAAGAAAAATAATTTAAGGTACGGTGCGGGTAGACTCTGGACGGAGGAACAGAGTTTTCACCTCGGGTCGGATCAACCCAGAGGGGAGCGTCGGATGTTTTTGGCCGGGAGGAAGTTTGTCCTGGATGAACCGGCTGGACGCTAAGTAATGCACTGGGGAGTTTAGACACCTGCTAAATCAACCACCTACAAAATCACAAGTGGTGCGTTTTTAAGAAAAGCGAAAAAAACTATAAAAAAAGCAAAAACAACAACTATTGAACAGATCGTCTGACGGATGAAGAAAAGTGCGGGCTCGCCCCTTTAAGGATGTCAGCTGATGAAGAGACTCTGATCGGACATCATAAGGTAAGCCCCACCTCACTATGTGTTTATGTTTATGTTTATGTTTATGTTTATTAAATTTGTTCATTTTTTTACAAAAGAAACACAATACAAGACAATCCCATTAATGATACGTACACAATGTAAAAAAATGAAAGGAAGCAGAAAGAAGAATAAATCTTATTATATCTGCCCCTTTTTTCAAACAATCAGATTAAACAATAATAATATTTCACCAGTAGTACAAAATGACTAACTCTTTCTAATTTTCTAATACTAATACGTAACTAATAATCGATACAAAACACATTAATAATATTTCACCAGTAGTACAAAATGACTAATTCTTTCTAATTTTCTAATACTAATACATAATTAAAAATTGATACAAAGCACATTAATAATCTTCCACCAGTAGTACAAAATGACTAACTCTTTCTAATTTTCTAATACTAATACATAACTAATAAATAATACAATACACATTATGCTAATTCATATATATTTTTTCAACAAATTCCTTTTGATCATTTTCTTAAATGTAAACAGTGACTTGGCATTTTTAACTACATTCTCCAAGCCATTCCATAATCTAATTCCCTGGATTGAGGTAGAACGTCCCTTCAAGCTAGTTCTGAATTGTGGTTTTACAAACATCTCTGTCCCCTTAAGATTATAACAACTTTGTCTTTTAACAAAGTGCATTTGGATATTTAAAGGTAATTTGTTGTTCTGAGCCCTATACATAATTGATAAAATATTATAATCAACCAAATCATGGAACTTCAATAATTTCAGTTGATAAAATAATGTACTGGATGGATGACAGTAATGTTTTCTAGTGATAATTCTTACAGCTCTTTTCTGTAATACAAAAATAGGCTTTGTGATTGTTTTACACGCTTTCCCCCAAACATCAATACAATAGATTAAGTGTGGAACAATGATTGTGTTATACAACAAATACAGAGCTTTATCATTCAATAGGTCTCTGACCTTGTATAGTACTGCAATCGATTTAGCTATTTTTATTCTTACAGAATTTATGTGTTGTTTCCATGTCAGTTTGTCATCAATAATAACACCCAAAAACTTCACCTCACTCACTCTACAAATCTCAACACCCTCAATTTTGAGTGGAACATCAACAGTTTTCTTTTTATTACTGAATATCATGTAATTAGTTTTTTCTAGATTTAATGATAATTTATTGATTTTAAACCAAGTTTGTATTTTGGTAAATTCTGTCTTTATCAATTCCAACATTTGTTCTATATCTTCACCTAAACAGAAAAAAGTGGTATCATCAGCAAAAAGTATACATTTAAGGAGTCCTGACACATTTACCAAGTCATTCACATATAAAATAAATAGCTTTGGTCCAAGCACAGAGCCCTGGGGAACTCCACATGTGATATTACAGAGGTCAGATCTTACATCATTTATTTGTACAAATTGTTTCCTATCTTTCAAATAGCTAGATACCCACTGTAATGCTGGTCCTCTAATACCATATTTGTTCAGTTTTTCAAGGAGAATGGTGTGATCAATAGTATCGAATGCTTTTTTTAAATCAACAAAAATACTGACACAGTATTGTTTTTGATCGACAGCAGTAGTTATTTGTTCCATTAATTCCATGAGAGCCATTGATGTAGAGTTTTTAGCTCTGAACCCATATTGACTATTGCTTAGAATATTTTGTTTGTCTATAAATTGATCTAGTCTGTTCACAAAAAGTTTTTCAAGAATTTTAGAAAACTGTGGTAACAAGGATATAGGTCTATAATTGTTGAACACACATTTATCACCATTTTTAAAAAGAGGAACTACCTTAGCTACTTTCATATTATCTGGAAATATTCCTGTTGAAAATGATAAGTTACATATATATGTAAACGGCTCAATAACATGGCTCATTATATCCTTTACAAACATCATATCCATGTCCACCCAGTCCTTTGATCTCTTGTCTGTAAGATTTTTTACTACTTTCATTATTTCCTCTTCGTTAGTTCCATTTAGAAAAATACTGCTTGTACAGCCTGTAATTGTGTGGCTCACATTATTATTTACTTTTGGTATTTTAGCTGCAAGGCTTGATCCAACATTCACAAAATACTGATTAAATCCATTGACAATTTCATTTTCATCATAAACCTCATCTTTTTCTTTTACAAAATATTTTGAAATACTAGTTTTTGCTTTATGATTCTTCATAACACTATTCATTACTCGCCATGTTGCTTTCATATCACCATTACTTTTATCTAATAATTTACTATAATATTCTTTCTTATGTTTCCTTATAATCCCTACTAATTTATTTTTATACTTTTTATATTTTTCTTCAGCGTTTTGACTTCGCAATTTCAAGAAACACGAATACAAATAATTCTTTTTTTTACAAGCATTTCTCAACCCTTTTGTCATCCATGGTTGGTCAACAATTTTTCTCTTTGTGTAATTTGTTTGTACACAATTTTTTTCATACAGAGTTTCCAAGATATTCATAAACTCATCATATGATCTGTTCACATCATCAACATACACTTTATTCCAGTCTTGTTTATCTAGATCCTCTTTTAATTTTTCCATAACTTTTTTTGATGTGTTTATGATCTTTTTCTTTGCGTTAACTTCTTTTGTGATACTTTGATCATTTTTATAGATTGTGAAAACTGGTAAATGATCACTTAAGTCGGTCGTTAAGATACCACCTATCACCTCTCCGTCTGTTATATTTGTGAAAATATTATCAATTATTGTGGCACTATGAGTTGTAATTCTTGTTGGCTTGGATATCAATGGATACATATTTAAACTGTACATTGAATTTATAAATGTACTGATGTTATTTGAATCTGTTTTATTTCCCATATCAATGTTAAAGTCTCCACACAGAAAAACTTTTTTATTAAAACTCTTCTCCAATAGCTCCAGGATTTTATCAGTGAATATTTCTATATTTGATCCTGGTGATCTATATACACAACTTATTATTATGTTTTTATCATTTTTGTTTATTATTTCTATTGTTATCATTTCCATAAGATTATCAACTATTATTGACATTTCATTATTTAGTTTACATTTTAATTCATTTTTAACATATAAAGCGACACCACCGCCTCTCTTATTATTTCTGTTCATGTGAAATAATTCATACCCTTCAATGTGAATATTACTTGTGTTATCGTCATTGAGCCATGTCTCTGACAGTGCTATTATCGTAAAAGTTCTATTTAACTGTTTTAAGTAATCTGTTATGTTGGATATATTTGCATTTATACTTCTGCTGTTAATGTGAATAATAGAGAGAACTCCATTTGTTATATTGATGTCATTAAATTGCTCTTCATTGTAGTATTCGCTATCTTTTATTACTGGAAAAAAGTTAGCATCAATAACATCATTAACATTATATATTTTAGGTTCTGAGTCTTCGTATGTTGTCATGTTTTAATGTATTTGATGTATTTGTTCATTTCAGTTGTTTCATTGATTTGTACTTTGTCCTCCTCTGTGCTCCTCTAGATCCTTCAGTTCTTTTATCATTTTAGGGTTAGCCCCTACATGTGTTTTGATAAAGATGTTTCCATTTCTTGTCCATGTTGATGCTATTTTGTGTTGGCTTTTTAGCCACCTTGCTTCCTTTGCAATTCTTCCGTTTTTTTTTGTTAGATGTTCATTTATGTACGTTTTTGTTCCCTTCAGTAGGTGTGATTGACTAATTACATAGTTTCTAAACTTCCTGCTAACGAACTCGACAACTACCGACGGTTTGGTATTTGGTGATTTACTGGGCAGGGTGTAACAGAACGAAATGTCCTCATATTTTATGTCATAGTAATTGTCCCATAAAAAATTAACTACAGTCTCCTCCAGAGTCTCTAGTTCTTCCTGTGGTGCATCCTCAGTTGGGCCAGTGTTAGTGAGAGCTTGTTTAAATGTCCGACACTTACTAACATCAAGTCCTGTGATCACCACGTTGTTCTTTTTTGTGTATTTTTCCATGTCTTCTATTTTTTTTTCCAGTTCAGCTATTTTATTGTCTTTGCTGGTTATCAGATCTTTCAGTTGTCTTATTTCATCAACCAGATTGGCCTGTGAATCAATTTTTTCTGATAATTTTGATAGTTTTTCATTTATACTGTTTAGTGATTTTTTAAAGTCTTCCATTTCTGCTGAGTTGTTTTCCGCCGACTCTGGTGACTTTTGACCACCTTTTTTTGACTCAGGTGATTTTTGTCCACCTCTTTTCGGCATTACTTACAGAGTTTGTAGTCTAGTGGTAGCAGGTCTCTGGTTGATGGTTTGTTTACTGAACCACGTGGCTCTTCCACGAGGCTCACAGGCCTAATGATGGTGGCTGTGGCCCAGTGCCCAGATCAGCAGTTAGTTCAGAACTCACGGTCTCAGCAGAACTCACGGTCTCAGCAGAACTCACGGTCTCAGCAGCCCGCAGCAGTCCCCTGGCTCGCCTTCAGTGTCTAATGCTCACTACTACAGCTGAGGAACTTTTCACTGAGCAGTTTTCTTCAGAAACATCAACATGTCTTCTTTCTCTGGACACAAACAAGCCTGCTCCTGGTTGATGGTGTCTCCAGCAGTAGAACATGTTCACTCCTGGTTGATGGTGTCTCCAGCAGTAGAACATGTTCACTCCTGGTTGATGGTGTCTCCAGCAGTAGAACATGTTCACTCCTGGTTGATGGTGTCCCCAGCAGTAGAACATGTTCACTCTGAGGGTGTGGATGATGCTTGATGTGTGGATGATGCTTGCTGCACACACAGATACTGGTTGTCAGTTTGATAGCATTAGCATAGTGTCCCTCACATTCCACCAGCAGGTCACTGGATTCACTGAGGTTAGGTTGATGCAGACTTCTGTACCTCTGTGTCTCTTCTTGAATCTTCTCCATGGTTCTCAGGGGTTTAGGGCTCTTGATGCTCCAGAACAGACCCTTGATGCTCCCGGTTGAGAACCAAAGGGGACAGTCCAGAATTATAATTTTAATAATAAACCTCAGGGCTTCATGTATGATTTCAATAATTCTTCTTGTTTAAAATGTTTCTCTTCTTCATCACCTGAATGTTAGATGTTATGTAATGCTGCTGAGTAAGACACATCGTTAACTTATGCATGGCCTCTGCAGTCACCCCTGTGGTTTCTGCACACAGAAGGACCGGCTCAGCAATAAGCCTCAGCTCATCTGCTGCTAGTCAATTTGTAATGAATGAGGACAGCTTCTCAGATCAATACTTTCTGTTAGACATCACCAGCCAGCTGGACGTCCTCATGCTATCTACTCATTGCTTGTGTGCGTTTTCAGCCTATTCATTTATAAAACGTGTCATGTACAGTGTTGTATGAGGCTCTGGATGCAGGACACTCACATTTTGTGGCTTTTTGTTTGACAAATCCTGAATATTTGACAAAACAATCAACAATGATTTTTTTTTTTTTTATAATTTGGTTTATGAAGCCCTAAACATTAATATGAAATGTTTCTTACAGAAGCTGAAAACATAAGAGGTAATTAAAAAGTGTCTTGTTAGAGGTTGTAGGATGAAGATAGCTTCTCCTAAATATGACCTCTGACCCTTAGATAATGTCTCAGAACAACACTGAACTGATTTCCTTTAAAGTGATTTGGACCTGAATAATGTCTAACGTTTTTATGCATTTGTTGTCCCTGAACACTTAACGCAATTTCCAGACTACAGAGTGCACCCAAATAAGCTGTGCACACTTATCGTGTCTTAAATAATAATTATTATTATTTAT